>APFE030541849.1:66059-94344 GCA_000404065.3 Pinus taeda | reverse complement strand
GATCCAGTGGGAAATATCTGTATATATGTGTTTTATGTGTTATGCTCTCGCATTTTTATTTTTCCTGTGATTTAGAATTCGTATGCAGGTAATTTCTGTATGGGGTTAAAACCTACAAAGAGGAAGCAGACAAATTACTAAAGGAGATGAAGTTTGGTCTCAGTTTCACTTGGTCTTATGACTCATTGGGAGTGATTTCCAAACTCAAAGTGGAGAAAAAATTTACACCATATCATCACACAGCTAGGCTTGAGATAGAACAATATAAAAACAGTTGGAATGGACAGAGAACATGCTCCAAGAGGCTGAAGAGCAGGTAGTTTCTACATCGAACGTGCAAACTCCACTTGCACAAGAAAAGACAACCAAGAGCCGGAGGGAAGAACAGTCTTCACCTACAACTAAAGGAACAAGCTAGGGCTTTAGGATTGTACATAGGAAAAAGAGACCTGGGATCTCTGTGATTGTTGGTGCCACAAATGAACCTCAGAAGACATCATTTGATGGAATGGGGGAGACCATGCTTTATACATAGTCTGGTGGACAATATACACAGTCCCTAACTCATTCTACTACTTCTCATGAACAACAGGTAGTTCAGACTAGTGGAGGCATTCCAAAAGATAAGGAGGAAGACATTTTTCATGTCTTTAGTGAGATCAAAAGGAAGAATGAAGAATTAAACTTGAACACCTACACCCAGTTCTGGAAGCATTCTTCTAGCTCTCAAGGTAGGCTTCTTTCAGTCTTCGATTCCGAGAAGGCAAAGATGCAGATGGATTTCTTGCAAGCCCAAGTTCCACAGCCTAGGACTGCTACTCAATATTAAAAACAAACTTCTTTTGAATTCAATGTGAAGGATGTGAATCCAATTGATCAAATTGAGATGCACAAAAAATTGGGAAAATGGTTGCTTTAACCTTGACAAACACTACCATGAGTTTGTCAAAAATTCAGGTTACCTTGGCCAACACTCAGTCACAACTTAAGTTGGAGAAAGTCTCCTCATTAGCAAAGGATACCAAGATTCAATCCTTGGAGAATCTAGTGTTGGAGATGGGATGTGATCCCTCAAACATAAACGTTGCAGAAGGGCTTATTAAGAAAAATAATGATCAAGTTGCAACATTAAAGAAGCATTTGAAATTGCGAGCTTCAGAGGAACCAATGGCCAAATAAATTGAGGAGACAGAAACCCAGAAGTCTGATATGATGAAGCTCATTATAGAACAAAATCTGCAAATCAAACAAATGGAGGAGAAGATTGAGAAACTGGTAAAGGAAAAAGAGGAAGTTATTAACAAGGCTCAAATTCCAATGGGTATAGTCCCCCTTACAGCAATTCCCACCACCAAAGTTTCCACTTCAGCTACAACATCGACTACAAGTGTAGTAGAAGGAGCTGAACAACTTGTTGAAGCTGTTCAAAACTTGTCTTTCCAGACAAGAGAAATTAATAAATTGAAGGATGAACTCAAAAAGTTAAGGCCTATGAAGTAAGTAGCAGATAGTTCACATGCAGCTGAGTTGAACAGAGTCAAAGGTCATATTGAAGTACTACAAAGAGAACTCAAGGAATCTTTCATTGGAAACAAATTGGGTTTAGCAAAGGAAATCCTATGGGAAGAGATTATAGAATCAATCAAGGATATTTGGCCCTTTATCAAGATAGTGTTTGATCAGAAATATATCTTAGAGAAAGCTTAGGAAGCAGTTGAAACCATTACCAAACAACTCGAGGATAGGCTAGAAATTGCCTCTGATATAATCAAATTCCTAAATTCCAAAGACAACTATGAGCTTGAGGAATTAGGAATAAGTGACAGAACAACAACAATATTGGAGGTAAAGAAGATCATCACCAAGAAAAACCTCATCCTTTAGCTGTAACAGGAAAAGTGCAGCAATGTCAATACCATAGTCTAGAGGTTTTTCAACAGGATAGAACTCTTAACCAGCAAGGGTTTACCCTCTATGCTTGTGATCAATGACAAATTGATTCCAATTGAGGAATATGTTCAGAAGCTGATAGAGGTGGGGTAACATGCAGCTTCAGCTTCAAACATCAGAGGTTCAACAACACTAGCACTAATAGTAAATACACTCAGGAATACTTTCTTTATTTTGAATGAATCAGACATATTTTTTGTAAAACCCACTTTTACTAAATATATAGAGATGGATGAAGTTTACCGGAGGGTAACCAAGATTCCTATCCCAGATAAGAAACACTAGGAAGAATGGATAGATTTACTTGACCGAAGGGTGATCTAACAACATTTAGTTTTTGGAGGAACAATCATCTAGCTTCAACAATTTTCAATTTTTCCAGTGACAGTCATCAAAACCTCAACACCAAAATAGTGTCGGATCAACCAGCAGTTTTTATTTTTGATTTTGTAATAATCTATTTTTGTAAAAACAGTTTAGGATATTTTCTGAGTTCTACTATTGTATAAATAACTCTCTTCATGAGTTATTAAGGGTTGCACCCTTAAAGAAGCATTTTTAAAGCATTTGATGTACTTGATTTTTCTAGATCATTAATATAAAAGAAAAGGATTATGAATTCTGATTTACACAGTTCTATGTTTCCTGTAAGTTTTTCCAATATTATTTATTATGTATGTCTTACAAAGATAACTAGGTAGGAATAATTGAGTTTCAATCTATTCCTATAAGCTTCTAAAGTGATAATCTGTAAAGAGAATGAATTAATGAACTGTTTGTTTAATTAATTCCCTCTAAATCAATAAATCATCAACATCTTTTGTAAGCTTAAGAATATTATGTCAAGCCTTCATACTTATGATTATTTAATTTTCAATATGAAGACTGTGATAATCATATCATTTCTCTGTTTCTACTCACCACCATACAAGCTATATCACTATGTGAATTTTAATAGCAGCCCTCTGTTTTAATATTGATATTATTCAAAAGGTTAGGCACTACAATGTTACATTTGTTTCATACAATGGTCCTCCAAATTAAAAAAAAAAACTCCAAAACACTCATCTTAGATGCCTTGGCATGATAACTGACTATTATCATCTCAAAGATATAGCAGAGGTAACTCGAGAATCTTTGTTGGGAATGCATCCTCATACTGCTGCAATACAAGGTACCTCTTGAATATTTCTTCATCCTCAACATCTTTACCCTTGTCACTAGATATATTCACTGCAAACATCCCACAGCCTTTTCTGCAACTACACCTAGCCTACATAACAATAACCATCCTCACTGATGTAGGCTTCTTCTTTCCCTACAAAATTAATTTTCCCCAATATCATCCACACAATCAATGGCCTTGTCAAACCAATCCACTTTGGTCCTATGAAGGTACAACCAATACATACCCAAAATCATACTATATGATCCCAATGGTTGTACATTCAAATGTGTTGTTGTGAGCATACCATTTAACTCAATTGCACAAGCTCTTACCCAATGGTGAAATCTCTTCTTTGTACATGTAGGCAACTGTACCAACCAATATTTTGCATGCACTTATTTTCTCAAACCGCACTTATCCACCACATTAGGATTAATATAACTATAAGTAGATCCAGGATCAATCAAAATAGAAACAAATTGATCACAAATCTTACCATCCATCTCAATGATACATGCCTGACGATCTGCCTACCTGTTGTCCATAGCTGCATTGATCTGAGGAATGATATGACCAACATCACCAACTGTATGCACCTACTAAGAATTATAGATATGGGGTCTACCACCCTGATACTTTGGACAATCCATCTTATGATGATCCTTGCCACATGTCGAACACTGCAACAATGCTCTACCACTGCCTCTAGTATGTTGATCTCCATGTCCCTTCTCATCTGTATTGAACTTATTATAAGGGACTACATTTTCCTTCTCACTTGTATCTTGAGGTCTTCCTCGCTTTGGTGGCCATTTTCCTTTAACTTTCTTATTTCCTTTCAAGTCATGCTTATGCTCAATATTGTGCTTTAGCTGCTCATAACAATGTTTCAGCTTTTGGATGGCATCCTCCAACGATCTAGGGTCATTGAACTCAATATGTTCTTTATATGCTACTGGAAGCCCACTGATGAATCTCTAAACCTTGGCCTTCTCCTCCTTGAGGTAAGGCACATATCTCAACAACTACAAGAAACTGCTAGTATAATCATCATATGTCTTGGACCCCATCTACAACTCATAAAAATCCTTAGCTCTGTCATAATAGTACCTTTCCGACAAATACTTCTTGAAGAGCCTCTCAAACTCATTCCAAGAAAATTCATCTTCTTGAATGCATCTAACATTCTTCACATCTTCCCATCAAATGTATGCTTTACCTTTGAGACTGAAAGTGGTTATATTTTCTTTCATGTTTTCGGAATAATCATACAATATGGAGAACTTCCTCATACCAGACAACCATGCATCTACATCCTGTGATTTCTTCATTTCTCCATCAAATGTAGGTGTCTTTAGTTTCTTAAACTCATCTGAAAAATACCCCTTGTCACTCCTCCTATAAGGATTATGATGATGATGATCATAATACCTTTCAGAACTAGAACTAGAGTAGTACATGTGTCTGTCACCCCTCCTATCTGAAGTATCCAGGGACCTTCCATCTCTAATTGTGTCATCTATGTCCAATATGTGACCACCACGAGACCTATTGCCATATACCCCTTTAGTTTTTTCCTCCTGCTCATAGCTGATATGAAGTGGTCCATGTCATTGCAATTCTGACAAACTATGAAGTATCATTGCATTTACCTCTAATTGTTTCTCTTGTGCCTATATGATTCTTTCATTGTCTTCCTTACAACTTCTTATTTATGCCTTTAAACTTCTTGGCATCTCTACCAAATCAGTAGAGTGCCCAACGCCATGCTTCTCATCTGATCCATAGGGAGAGCCTTGGGAACTATATTCTACCATATTACTAGTCATCTTTGATATTCTTCCTACAAGTATTATCATGTCAGTTAAACCAAATCATAATAAACTAATGTACCATAGTATAATTCAAGGAGGATACCTTGTCTGCAAGATCAACAAATCAACATGATAAATGTATAACATAGTCATGACAACATATAGAAATATAACACATCAACATGTAACCATATATCCATCATTATAAATAAAGTCCAGCCATCAATGCATGACCATATCAACTACACATACCATGACCTCATGTATGGAGACAACCACCACATCATTGTACACTTGACCACATGTTAGTACTGACACGCGTAGTAATATGACGACACACTTCACACCAACAACATCCTATTTCACATGGTGACATCACTACAACCATGACCGACACCATGCATGTGCAACAAGCATTCAAGGATGACTAACACACATGCAACTGACACAAATGCATGAACAACACATAACCCATCCAGTCCGAGGGGTGAAACATGCTCTAATACCACTCTGTAATGCCCTCCTCCCACATCTACCCAAGTAACCAACCAACTGGGGTAAACATGTGATGACAAGTTACTATGATATGATTCGACCTCCTAAGTCACCTTAAGGAAGTGGAATCAATGGAAAGACACCATACAGACCTTCCACATCAGCAACAAGACCCTTAGGAACCATCCCTTCCTCTCAAGTAACCAACCCCTAAGTCCCACTGAGGTTTTATACCAATTAACCCCTAGACGCTCCCATGATATGGCCATGCCAGTGTCTAGAAGGATCTAGACACTCGCACAACATGGTAAGCCAATGTCCAGGGACTATTTTACTCAGTGTTATGCCAACGTCCCCAGGATTTGAGCCACGTTTTCAGGCCTAGATACCCAATCACTGCCTCAAATTCAATGGCACTTTTAGAATCCATAGTTTACATAATAACAAGTCTTACAAATCAAAACTAACTCCAGGACTAAGCCTGGCCATCCCCAATTGGGACTGATATTTTTTCAAACAATTGACATCAATGTAATCTACAAGAAGTGAATACAAGACAAAGCATAAATGACTAATAAATCATATGAGACTTGACAAGAAGGATCACCACCCTCTTCCCTTAACTGTTTTGAAATCAATTAGGTATTGCATCCATTATCCTTTCAGTTACAAGTAAATACATGAAATAACCATGAAAATAACCAGTCATATAACTATGCTTATTACCATCATTAAACCATGAAAATAAAAATGAGATAACAACCATTAAATCCACAAATTAACAAGTACAAAAGCAAGAGAACTTAGCTTTCACTGGGCATAGGAAAATCTGACCAAGTTCGAGACTTTTGCGTACCACCCGACCATAGACATGGTTGAACCAAATATTTCTTTTAGTCAGTCAACCCCACACCATATTCCAAGTATGAATGTGGGATCTCATGGATAAGCCAATCCAAAAATATCCAAGGGAATCTAGAGGTTAAACCACCTTGTTACAGATCCATTTGGGCACATCAAATCCCAACATCCAGATCAGTGTTTTAGGGTTCATCAAACCCTAATTTTCAATTGCTTCATGCCCTAAACAAGTCACCCCTTTGAATGCCTCATTCCTAGATAGTTTCATGACTTTAAGACATATAGAAATAGCCTCGAGAGGGACTAGCACAGGTGTTGTAGCTTATATTGTGTTTTTAGCTTTATTTATCAGTTATATCATTGCAGGGGTTCAACCTCAATGAAGCTCCCTTATTTTCTTTACATCCACAAAGTCTAAAAGTAATGAAGTATTTATTTGTTATAATTTATCAAAATTTCAAAAGAAACAAGTGTAAAATAATTGGCCCATGTGATCCAATCAAATCGCAATATAAATAATTATATGGAGCCATAACCAATATGTATATATATGTGTAATAGCAGTGTGATTAGATCACAATCGCAAAACACAGCGGGCATTCATATGAAGTACTACCATGGGAATCACCGATTATGATTTGTGATGAGCAGTTAATGAATCACTGAACAGGCGGACCTGAAACATATATATATTATGTTTAAAAGCCCGACAGGTCCGACGTATCCCATAGCAACTCAGTTTCTGCCGATTGCAATTCATGATAGTCGGACCCGAAACATATATACATTGTGTTTAAATGTTTCAACAGGTCCACTGTATCAAAAAGCCCTTCATATACATGTATATGGGTTTCGTCGATTGCGATTTGCGATGGCAGACCCAAAAAACTATATATTGCATTTTATAATTCTGGCAGGTCCGTAAGGCATCTTATGCATATGTGTTAGTTCATTCGCTGATTGCAATCGACAATAAAGTTTTCGGACCCGATAGTTTATAAATTATGTTTTATAACTCCAACGCGTTCGTTATATCGTGGTTTTGTTAAGGATTGGGTCAATACAACGTTTGAAAGCCCCGATTGCGATTTTCAATGGGAAGTCAATGAAATGTTGAACATGCAGATCCGATGGATTTATGACGCAGAGTTAATTCTTTTTCAGTTCCGCAGTTACCAAAGGTTTGCATTAAATTCACTAGGTAAAGGGAATAATAAATGTTAGAGCCGAATCTGAAGAAAAGGTGATTGGTCGGGTTTATTTATGTTTTTCCAATGAGAACACTCCCGACATATATGTCGCCTCCTTTCAAAGCTTTTGGCATAGTTTTACATTTGTTATGAGTTTCAATATTTTATATTTTATAAAGTTGAGTAATCTCAAATAGGAAGTAGCTTTCTAACTGTGATAAAGCATTTTATTAGTTGTTTCAAGAAATCAGTTTCCAAAAAACTGATTTGATAGAAGAGATAAAACCATGAAAAGGGAATTGTAAGGGTTGTGGTTGGAACTGTGGAGAACCGAGAGACTAGGCCACTATATTCCTAATATAATTGTTGATTTATGAAAGAATCAGAAGTTTCCATGAATTGTTGGGTATAATTTTGTAACTTCTCTGTCATGTGTCATTTTATGTTTTCTTCTTTCAAGTATAGTAATGAAGTTGTAGGTCTTTATTTGCTTATGTAGATAAAGTTAAAATTCCTTAAAAGAGCGCTCCTATACTTAAAGTTTTCATCTTTTTTTCTAAGTTATAGATAATAGTTTCTATATAAGGCATCATATTATCTTTAACTTCTCCTTCAAGCTTTCTTCATTCATCATTTATATCTAGCAACAAATGGAATTATGAGATTTTACGGTCACATATGTATTAAGGGTTAAAGACCAAGTTTTCCAGGTCCTTCATTTAAGAATACAACAAACAATAAAGTGACAGTAATTACAAACATTAATTTCTTAAGCACAATTTCTCTACACCAGGAATTGGTTTCTTAAGGTATGACATTAATTGGCTCTGTTTCCAGGGAGAGAAGACAAGAACATTTTTCCCTGGGTTTTCAATATTTTCCTCTGGTTGTCTAGTGAGGAGGAAATATTTGGCTGTTTTGAATAAAAGCAATTGAATAAGAGAACTTTTCCTTGGGTTTATTAAGTTTGAAGCTGATTCTTGAGAATGACAAGTTTCAGCATTTGGTTGTACATTCACACCTGTGATTTTCACTTACAACATCGATTGGAAACTCCACTACAATTTGAAGTTTTCTTTTCTAGGTTTTAATGGCTCTCCCTACATTTTTAGTCCATAAATTTGATCCATTTGATTTTACTAGGATCACTGGCTATCCTCATGATATGCCTGCATTTTATGTCTCAAATGAGTATCTTCCAGAATTTAGTAGAAAGGAATATGAAGATCCAACTCAGTGCCTCCAAGAGTTTCATGAATGCATGGAGCAGCAGGGCGTCATTCATGAAGATGTGAAGATGAAGTTGTTATTGTTTTATTTGGACCTAGAAGCTAGGGTTTGGTTCAAGCCTCTGCCTCGTTCAAGCATTTCATCTTTGAAAGATTTCCATCCAGTATTCAATTCTTATTGTAGAACTTATTATCCACACAAGTTTCGTTTTGAAGATTGTTGTGAATATTATGATGCTAAAGAAACTTTAAAGGATCAAGATAATCTTGTTGATGAAACTAATGATTTTGTTGATAATATATCAAGAATTCAGAGAGTTTATAGCTAGATTAATCAGATCCAAACAAAAACATTAGAGATAGAAGCAAATATGGTGGTTGCAGGAAAAGCACCAGAGACACAACCTATCCAAGACAAGGGAAAGGAAAAGATGGAATCCTCTCAAAGTCAAACATTGGAGGATATGTGTAATGTAATTAAAACTTTGTCAGAGTTCAAAAATAAGAATTCTCAGAGACCTACATTATATGCAGTAGATGAATATGAACTTGGTATCGAAGGAGAAGAGTATGAATATGATGAAACAAATGCCATTCATAATGAAAATAAAATTGATGAATATTGGAAGCAATTGTCTGATTTTATGCAGACTGAACTACATAAGAAATATGACTTGAGATTGAGGAAAAGATCAAGAAGTCAAGAAAATGAAAGTGAGCAACAAGTTTCAACTTAATCACCAAAGGCGACTCCACAAGAATCTTAGCTTGCAAAACAAGTGAATAAAGGAAATCAAGAGAGTATTCAGATAGAGGAAAGTTCAAACATGCATAAAGAATTTTTGCTCAGCAGTCGAGAAGAGGAAGAAATAATTATGTTGCAGATAAATCCCTAGAGTTCCTATTTTGTTAAATTTGATGATCCTCCTATCTATAACAAAAATGGTTTAAATGGGAAATATGATGAAGCTCTTCAACTTCATCAGTTGGGTGTTGAACCTACAAGAAGAAACTAGCAAGTGGGATATGTTGGACAGCAATATATTGAGCCATCTATCATAGCAAAAGAAGTTATCTTATGTAAAAATAAAGTTGATAAAGAGATTGTATATCATTGCATTGAAGAACATAATGATGCCCATGGATTAGAGGTAAACAATCTATTTGAAGTTGATCATATGTCATATCCTAATATGAAAAAATTTCTTTTTCTTCCTGAGGTTCGAATTACAAATTATTTTCAATCAAAGCTTAGAGTTGAAAAGTGGAGACATGAAAGTGACATAGATCATTTTCTTAAAGATGTTGTTGATTGTTCTGTTGAACATATTATCCCAATAGAAGGTTTAATCAAGCAGGAACCTTCATACATAGAGAATTTCTCTTTTGGAGCTGATCAAGAACATATTTTTTCTTATACTTTTGAAGATCCTGTGGTAGATTACATGGAAAAATTTATCAACAGTCTACACATATTATTTTGTCGATATACTCCTAATTTGTTGATACACTCATATTTTTTCCAGGTCTGTAGCACACCTTCATAAGGGCTTCTATCTTCTCATCTTATCTATTGCTTATAGGAAAAGTCTAAAACACTTTAAATTGTTGTTCTAAATACAACTACTTATCTAGGGAATTAGTATTTATCCGTAGATCCAAAATTCTCCAAAACACACCTCCACCCTCACCAAACCATGATCTCACCAAAATCACAAAATCAAACCAAGTTAGGAATGCATTCAAACTTCATCATTATACTTGATGAATTTTCCATATCCTTGGCTCTTAGGCTTTACCACAATCCACACTGGATCACTAGGCCCTAAGTCGAGACTCCACCCTCAATATTTACCATGTATCCCACCAAAACTAGTCAATGGATTCCTAGGCCTTTGGGATTTTTCTGAGACCACCTCCACCCTAGATTCTGAATGTTGGAAATAATACTAAGGGGGTGGTGAATCAGTATTATCAAGTCAAATATTTTTCATTTTCAAACTTAGATATAAGCTACTTCAGATATGGAAACCAGCGTATACATGCAACTGTGTCTATAACAACTAGTGTATATTCAGTAAACTTAAGATTTAATTAATCTATTTGATCTTTAATCAGTGCATCTGAATTTCATTAACCATAAGGATAGTAAACAGATGCAGTAAATAGAACATATCGTCACACATATGAACACAAGATATAAGGTGGAAACCTAATGTGGGTGAAAACCACCTGTTGCAATGCTTCTCTATCTTCTTGTTAATAAGAAACTTCTTTTTGCAATATTTCTGTACTGGTGCAGTCTTATACCAGAACGCAGGCTTCTACCGGCAGAAGGCTACAACCTTCTCTCATTCTCCAGCTTCTCCTGGAAGGGAGCTACAACCCCCTTAGCTCTTGTACTAGTTGATGTACTAGTACGTAGGTGATGACCTATAGAAGGTTACAACCTTCTCTTTTCTTCCAGGGACCACGTTTCATAAATTTTCAAACTGGATCCATAAGTAAAATATATCTGCATCAACTAATCCCCTTTGCACCAACCAAAATGAATCAATCACTTCTCTGAATGTTGTAACCAGAATCTAGTAATAGTAACCAAACACCAATCCTGAACCCAGAATACTGCAGCAATAAACAGAAGTAGCTAAAACATATTTTATGATACGTAGCTACTTCAAGATGAAGAACCTGTGTGCATACGCTTCTGTATTAAGGAAAACTAGCGTATACACTATTTTAAATTACTGAACCAGCGTGTATACGCGCCTTTGTTGTGCCGAACCTACGTACAGATCTATAAAAGACAATTTTCCCTTTTCAAATATTTAGACATCAGTTATACCCAGATTATCAAATCTATAGATCAATTTATGCACCAAATATAACAGATCTTGACCCATCAATAAAACTTATCCTTCTCCTAGCGCTCAGGTTCCTCCTTGGTTCAGATCCAGCTATGCACCATAACCCAATGACCAGTATTCTAGATCTTGCTCTTCATAAGATATTCAATGCTTGAGTGAATGCCTTTTCCTAATGATCTCCTTCCCCTTTTATATTTTTATACCTTACTCAATACCATGGTCCAAAACCACTTAGAGCTAATACCTAGGTCCAAATACCTGGGTTCAACACTTCGGATGAGATACCATGGTCCAAAACCATATGTCTAAATACCAAGGACCAAATATCATGGACTAAAAATAAGTTTTCACACATGTATGCGCTTTTCTGTGCATGAAAGTGTGTGCACACACATACGCGACTTTTGATCGGCGATCCCATGTGTATACGTGACTTGGTTAAGTGGAAACTACGTATATATATGTTTCTTTTATTTTTAGAGCCTGAACTGTGATTTGTCATCTGAGTGAGTTGCCATCAAGGAAAACACCTGTGTCAGAGTGCCAAACCTGTGTCATAATACCAACAATCTCCCCCTTTGGACTTGATGGCAACCCCAAGTCACTCCAAGTCACTCTCCCCCTTTGTCATCAAGGGCAAAGGGTGATGCTCCCCCTGAGTACATGCTGAAATCTTCGGCTCTGCTGTGTTGTCCATGCTCCCCCTGACTGTAGGCAAGGTTTGCAAAAAAAAAGATGTTCTACAAGAAAGAACATGACTCTATAAATGACCTTCCTATCACCAAAGACTCATACATACATCCATCTCCCAACCAAGTGGGAATATACTAATGTTTGACCAATCCACCCAACCAAGTGGGGATACACCAAAAGTTTACACATGATAAAACAAGAGAATTACATCATCCATCCTAGGCATAGTGGGGAAACAAAAATAGGCCATTACATGACCTTAATAATAAAAGAAATACATGATATAGAGGCTAAATATCTAAGACAAGACTATGATAGTCATCAGCAACATCTGTCAATCATCATCCAGATCAGCAACCATGATCTTCCTTTGCACTTGTTCCTCCTGAATCAAAGTCAATTGTGAAGTAGTACCAAGATCTTCTAAGATAATGCCAACAATGCATTATTAGAAGTAAATGCTCCCCCTAAACCTGTGCCAGATGATCTCTGTCAGACCCACATCAGACTCTTTGCATCCTGAGTCTGGCCTACTGATATTCTGCAAATCAACATATAAGCGATTGTATCCACCGAAACCGGCGTATGTACGTAGATGCTCCTCATGAAACTCGCATACAACCATTTTTCTCTAAAAAAGATAAGTTTCAACAACATAATGATGCATCAAGTACTCCCATCTTCTGTCTGAGGTATTCAAATGCCTACCTAGGCAGTGATTTTGTGAATATATCAGCAACATGTTCCTTGGAGGGAACATACTCCAATTTGACCTTTTGTTCAAGCACTTGTTCCCAGAGAAAATGATATTTGATAGGTATGTGCTTGGTCTTTGAATGCATGACTGGATTCTTTGAAATAATGATTGCACTTGTATTATCACATAAAATGGAGATAGGTGGAGAACAAGTGATTTGAAAGTCTTGCAAAGTTTGCATCATCCAAAGGAGCTGTGCGCAGCAAGATGCAGCAGCCACATATTCTGCTTCAGTTGTAGATAATGCAATTGAACTTTGTTTGTTGCTGAACCAAGATACTAATTTGGAACCCATAAAGAATGCACCACCACTAGTGATTTTTTTGTTATCCACGCTTCCTACCCAATCTGCATATATATATGCATGAAGTGTGAGATCTGTATCTCTAGGATACCATAAGCCATAGATTTGTGTTCCTTGAAGATATTTGAAAACCCTTTTAACCGCCTAAAGGTGTGCTTCTTTTGGATTTGCCTGGAATCTTCCAACTATTCCAACTGCATGCATGATGTCTGGTCGGGTACCTATTAGATAGAGCAGACTACCAATCATGGATCGATAGGTTGGTTGATGTAGTACTGTTGATTCATCATTTGCGCTGAGGCTGCATCCTGTTACCATAGGGGTACATACTAGTTTCGAATCTTCCATGCCATATTTCTTCAAGATCTGCTCGAGGTACTTGGTTTGTGATAGAAAGATACTATCTTTGTTTTGTTGGACTTGTAAACCCAAGAAAATATGTCATCTCACCAAGCAGGGACATTTCAAATTCTTTCTGCATCACCAAAGCAAAGTTTTGACTCATGTCTTCTTCATTGCTACCAAAGATGATATCATCAACAAACACAACAAGTATTAGCAATTTATCATTATCAAATTTATATATAGATTGCTATCTGCTGATCCTTTTGAAAAACCTTGTTGATGGAGGTATTTGTCCAGTCAATAGTACCAAGCCCTTGGAGCCTGTTTAAGACCATAGAGTGCCTTCTTAAGTTTGCATACAAGTTTTGGATCAATTCCAAAGATGAATCCATCTGATTGCTCAATATACACTTCTTCTTCTAAGTCTCCATTTAAAAAGGCAGATTTCACATCCATTTGATATACTTTGAACTTGTGAAAGCTAGAAAGAGCAAGGAACATCCTTATGGCTTCAAGTCTAGCAACCGGTGCAAAATTTTCTTCAAAGCCTATACATTCTTATTGAGAATACCCTTTACAAACAAGTCTAGCCTTGTTTCTAATAACATCTCCATTTTCGTTCAGCTTTTTTTTGAATATCCATTTGGTCCCTATGATATTCTTATCATTAGGTCTATGAACCAATTCCCAAGTGTTATTCTTTTCAATCTGCTCAAGTTCTTCATTCATGGCCTTGACCCAACATTCATCTTTGCATGCTTCACTTACACTTTGTGGTTCAACAGAGGAGAGCAATGCTAGATAGCTTGAAGCTTCTGTTATAGTTCTTCTTGTTTGAACATCTGCCTCTTTTTGCCCCAAAATTTGAGTCTCTGGATGGTTCTTCTGAACATTTCTGGATGGAGTCTTTTCTTATATTCTTATCTATTCTTCTGGTGCCTCATAAGTTTCTTCTTCAACATTAGCCTAATTTGATGTTGAAGGATAGTCCTCTTCGTCTTCAAAATCTTCGGTTTTTATCTATTTTGAATTGTTGCCTTCTTCATCAACCACCACATCAATACTTTCAACAATTTTTCCAAGTCTTTTATTGTAACACTTATATCCTTTACTCCTGGAAGAGTAACCAAGGAGAATGCCTTCATTTGCTCTAGGTTCAAACTTGCCAAGATTTTCATCAGTCCTTTTGATGTAACATTTGCTTCCAAAAACCTTGAAGTATTTTACCGTAGGAGTATTACCATACCAAAGTTCATGAGGAGTTTGAGTGCTATTTACCCAAACATTTGTTTTGTTGAGAATAGTAATCGCAACAAATGCAGCTTCACCCCAGAAGGTTGCAGGAGTTCCAGATTCATGAAGCATAGCACGAGCCATTTGTTGAACCGTTCTGTTCATCCTTTCCACTACTCCATTTTGCTAAGGAGTCCTTGCATTAGAGAATTCCCTTCTTATTCCATTTTCTTCACAAAAGTCAAAAAATTCATCCGAGGTAAATTCCACTCCTCGATCAGACCTGAGGCATTTGATTCTGCGATCTGATTCATTTTCAACTAAAGATTTGAAAGCTTTGAACTTTTCGAAAGCTTCGTATTTATGCTTCAAAAGTCCTATCCAACACATCCTGGAAAAGTCGTCAATGAACAATATAAAGTATTCTTCTCCTCGAGGTGACTTTTTCCTTGATGGATCACATAAATCAGTTTGGAAAAGTTCAAGTGGCTTACTAACTGATCCTTCCTTCTCAGGGAAATTAGTTCTGGCTTGCTTACCAAACTGACATGATTTGCATATTGTATTGTCTGGAATTTTGATGTCAGGGAGATCACGAACCGCCTGATATTTTCATGCTTTCCTTATTTGAGATAAGCTTAGATGCCCCAATCTTCTGTGCCATAGCCAGTGTTCATCATTCTTTCTTAGATAGCATTGTTATTGTCCTCCCTTGAGTATGTATAAATTATTTGGAGTTCTTATGCCTTTGATCATTGCTTCTCCTGTATCAAGCTCATGAACAATACATCCATTTGATCGAAATATTACCTCATTTCCTTGATCACACATTTGGCTAACACTCAATAGATTATGCTTTAAGCCATCAACATACATAACATTTCCAACTTTTACCTTTTCTTTCAAAAGAACATAACCTTTACCTTTTATGAGTGCAGGTGTGTCATTTCTGAATGAGACCTTCCATTCCTTTTCTAAGGCACTATATGCCTAATGTTTTTCTTTATCACCTGTCATATGTTTTGAACATCCATTGTCGATGTACCACTAATTTTCTTGTCCTTCTACATATAAGGCTACACCAAATATTTCTGGTTGCGGTTCTTTCTTTCTCCATGTTTTGGGACCTAATGAAGGTTGCTCCTTCTGAGATGTTTGCCAAAACTTACTCCTGCACTCAGAATCTTCATGACCGAAGTTGTTACAAATAGAGCATTCTATTTCATTTTCAAGAGCAGAAAAGTTATTATAGGTCCTCTTCATGATCCCAGTCATGCTCCTTTGATTTCGGGCTTCTCGAGTCATGATGGTCTTGCAGGAAACACATTGAGCAGCTTTGTGTCCAAAGTTATGACATGAAAAAAATTGGCCATTAAAGAAATTCTTGCAATTATCAAATCTACCATCTAGGTGATTGTAGTTTCCATTCATTCTTGAAGCAAATTGAGAATAACTTACCTGTGGTTGTTTCTAGCTTCTATTCATCCTTGAAGTAGATTGACCCCGATTTACTTGTGATCTGTTTTATGCCTTTGTTGACGATTGTCCACCTGTTCACTTCTCCTTGCTGTATCAAGATAACTTCTGGAGGTGGATGACTTCTGTGCTTGAGATTCTTCTTCAGTATATCCAAGACCTATCTTGATTAGAGGAGAATGTTTCACTTTGATAATTTCATCTAAAGTTTCATATCCTTTAGTAAATCTAAGATTAAGAGCTTTTGTTTTCTCAATATCTTTTCTAAGTCCCACAATTTCACATTCTAACTTTTCATTGTGTTTTTCCCTTTTAGAAAGTTGGAATGTCAGAGTATCTATAATCATATTCTTTTCTTCTAAACAAATTTTAAGTTTAGAAATTTCTTCATAGAGATCATCTTCATCTATAGTATCCAAGAAATCATCATCTTCAAAAGCCATCAAAAGTCTATAATCATTACCATGTTCATCTTCATCACTATTTGAAATTCCATCGTTGTCTTCATGTGTATAATAGCTCTTCCTACTTACATTCTGTTTTTTGTTCCATTTAATTGGTTCCTTACCTTTATCAAGCTTATCTTTATGAGGACATTTGGTTGCATAGTGACTGACTCTCCCACAAGCAAAACATATGAAAGGTAGCTTACCTCTAAATCTTCCAGAACCCCGTTGAAGGTTCTTGACAAAGTTTGATTCTTCTTCTTCTTCTGATATATGCCCTGACTCATTGTATTCTCCTTTTCTTGAAGCTTTGAATGCATCTTCTCTCATGTCTGGTGGTCCCCCTTTTCTCATTTCAAAAGCAGTTAGCATTCCGTGCAGCTGTGACATAGTAATACTCTGAAGATTCTGCTTTTCTTCTATGGCAGAAACTTTTGATTCAAACTTAGAAGACAAAGATCTTAGAACTTTTTCAACTAAAGTAACTTCTTTTATTTCTTCACGCAAGTTTTTCATGCGATTAACAATCTCATCTATACGTAAGAAATAATTAGCCACACTTTCACCATTGTGCATTCTAAGAGTTTCATATTGAATTCTGAGAGATTGTAGTTTTGCACATTTTACCTTATCATCTCCTTCATAGCTTAGAATGATCTTGTCCCATATTTCTTTGTTGGTTTTGAGCTGCATAACCTTGATGAATTCTGATTGAGATAGACTCCCCAATAGAGTATTGACAGCCTTTGCATTTGTTTCATACTGCTTTTTACCAGCTGTATCTATAGGAGTTGCTTATGGGAATGTGTATACTCCTTCCACGATATCCCAAACTTCTGCACCAAGAGATTGAAGATAAGTTGTGGTTCTTACCTTCCAATAGACGAAGTCACTCCCATCAAAGATTGGTGGCCTGATGGATGCCTCCTTTTCGTAGTTGCTCATGATGATAGATCTTCCTTCAAGCAACCAAGCTTCTTCTAAAGGACCTTCTCTAATACCAATTGTTGGAAATAATACTGAGAGGGGGGGTAAATCAGCATTATCAAGTCAAATAATTTTTCATTTTCAAACTTAGATATACACTACTTCAGATATGGAAACTAGCGTATACATGCAATTGTGTCTACAGCAACTAGCGTATATTCATTAAACTTAAGACTTAATTAATCTATTTGATCTTTAATCAGTTCATATGAACTTCCTTAACCATAAGGACAGTAAACAGGTGAGTAAACAGAACAGATCATCACACATATGAACAGAAGATATAAGATGGAAACCCAATGTGGGTGAAAACCACCTGTTGCAATGCTTCTCTATGTTCTTGTTAATAAGAAACTTCTTTTTACAATATTTCTGTACTGGTGCAGTCTTATACCAGAACGCAGGCGTCTACCTGCAGAAGGCTACAACCTTCTCTCATTCTCCAGCTTCTCCTAGAAGGGAGCTACAACCCCCTTAACTCTTGTACGAGCTGATGTATTAGTACGTAGGTGCTGACCTACAGAAGGCTACAACCTTCTCTTTTCTTCCAGGGACCATGTTTCATAAATTTTCAGACTGGATCCATAAGTAAAATATACCTGCATCAACCAATCCCCTTTGCACCAACCAAAATGAATCAATCACTTCTCTGAATGCTGTAACCAAAATACAATAACAGTAACCAGACACCAATCCTGAACCTAGAATACTGCAGTAATAAATAGAAGTAGCTAAAACATATTTTATGAGATGTATGCTACTTCAAGATGAAGAACCTGTGTGCATATGCTTCTGTATTAAGGAAAACTAGTGTATACGTTGTTTTGAATCATTGAACCAGCATGTATACACGCCTTTACTGTGTCGAACCTACATACAAATCTATAAAATAAAATTTTCCCTTTTCAAATATTCAGACATCAGTTATACCCAGATTATCATATTTATAGATCAATTCATGCGCCAAATATAACAGATCAAAATCACACAAAGATACTACTATTCAAGCCTTAAGATCTTGACCCATCAATAGAAATTATCCTTCTCCTAGCGCTCAGGTTCCTCCTTGGTTCAGATCCAGCTATGCACCATAACCCAATGACCAGTATTCTAGATCTTGCTCTTCATAAGATATTCAATGCTTGAGTGAATGCCTTTGCCTAATGATCTCTTTCCCCTTTTATAGTTTTAGACCTTACTCAATACCATGGTCCAAAACCACTTAGAGGCAATACCTGGGCCCAAATACCTAGGTTCAACACTTCAGACGAGATACCATGGTCCAAAACCATAGGTCCAAATACCATGGACTAAAAATAAGTTTTCACACATGTACGTGCTTTTTCGTGCATGAAAGTGCGTGCACATGCATACGTGACCTTTGATCGGCGATCCCACGTGTATATGCAACTTGGTTAAGTGGAAACTGCGTATATCTCTATTTCTTTTATTCTGAGAGTCTGAACTGTGATCTGTCATCTGAGTGAGTTGCCATCAAGGACAACACCTGTGTCATAGTGCCAAACCTGTGACATAATGCCAACACCGAAATCATCCATAAATTCCAAAGCTCAAAATCGAGAAAAAAATGCCATCACATAATAGCTATCCATAAAAAGTCAAGGCTAGGCTAAAAACCACTATCATAGCTTAGAAAAACCATGCCACTGATAGTAAGAGAACCATACACCAACATGAAAATCCATGCATGTCAAAACCAGCTAGGAAATCACACATGCAATATGTTACCTACAAGTATTCCTGTTGAAGCTGCTTGATCCTACTCTTCCTTGCTTGATCCTTGATTTCCTTCCTTTCCTTTGCTTTCTTTTCCATTCCTTACCCCAAAGATTGAGTGCTCCAAGAAATCTTTGAGTGTCCAAGAGTGAGAGAGAGAGAGAGAATAATGAGAAAGCTCCAAAACTGAACTGAAAAAAGTTTACAAATTGATCCTCAAAAGTCTTTTTATCAATTAAGCCTCTATTTTCTTCATTTTCCATTATTTTCCTCCAATTTCCTCCCCACATGCAACCTATCACCTTTCACCTTACTTTTCTCCTATTTTCTTTCATAAATAAATGTGCCAAAAATGCCTATTATCCTTTTTAATGCCTTTGCCAGTTTCCTTTAGCCATAAACACATCTAGTGATGCCCACTAAGATATTTGTTTCCCAACATTTAGCTTGGAATACGTGTCCCTTAACCGTGGTCTTATTTTTCCTTTACTAACTTTTGTTACATGAACTTTTAACCAGGGGTTGTTGCAGAACTCTCCCAACATTTCCCAAAGAAAAACATGACCGTTTGGTCCCTTTTCCAAGTTGATCTCCCTCTTGTAGCATTTCAGGTTGCTCCTATAGAAATTCGAGACAAGCTTGTAGCAGTTCAAGACAGTCCTGTAGCATTACAAGAATGAGGCAAAATATGGTTTAGTTGCTTGCTAGATGATGGAGAGAAGTAGGGATGTGGATGAATGAGGTTGAGAATGCAACGGATGGTTGCGAAAAATGGAGAAATGGGTTGTGTACTATGTTTTGTAACCAATGTCCCTTTAATTGTCAGGAGTCATGAAAAATAAATGTTAGCAGAGTTGATGTAAGGCCTCCTCCTTTTTTTTTCTTTTTCTTTTTTTCAGACATGCAAATTACCTCTAGAGAGGTTTTCAACCTGCATTCTTTCCCTAGGCACCTCAAAGGATATTTTCACCCAAGGATCTTTTCATTTTCTTTCTTAACTTTTTTTTTGCTCTTAGGTTTCCTCACAGAGTTTTAACCCTAAAGTTGGCCTTATACGCCTCATGGAGGTTTTTTTTTTTTCTTTTTTTCTTTTTTCAGAAGCTTGGTGGACTGAGGGGTGTGAGCCTTCTAATCACATTCATCCTTTCTAATTGAACTGATAAACTCTTCTTTGGATAGATTTCTTTTGTACAACTTCAACCTGTAACCATTAACAAGCAAGGGAATACCTTCCTCATCAATTATTCTAATTTGAATAGAACTATTCTCATGAAAGTTTTTCACCAGATATGGGACCAACCATCTTGTCATTAATTTTCTGTTGAAATACTTGAATCTGGTATCATACAACAAGGTCCAATCAACTTCTTGAAAATTCTTCCCCTAATGTGTTTGTCATGCCAAATATTCCTCTGTAGTCGGATTACCTCAGTGTGCAGGAGAGCTTGCAACCTAAATTCATATAAACCATTGAGTTGGAGTAGACTCTCTTGATATGTTGTTGTGAGTTCCAAGTCTAACTAAGCCTCCATCCTTAAGGTATTGTATTAAACTTCAATGAACAACTGGGCCTTCTTCCCATAGACTAGTTTGTATGGATGAAATCCACTGGTGGTCTTCCAAGTGGTGTTGTAGGGCCAAGTGGCTTCTATAAGTTTGTCTACCCAATCCTTTTTGTTGTTGCTAACAACATTGGTTAGAATGCTCTACAATGGCATGTTTGTGACCTCCACTTGGCCATTTCTTGAGGGTGATAGGTAGTGGGTGTCCTATGCTTGATGTGGTGCTGCTTCATGAGGTCTTCGATTAGATTTGAGGTGAATTGTGTCCCTTGATCAGTGACCAACTCTCTTGGAAAACCAAACTTTTAGAATATGTTATCCCTCAGAAACTCAACCTCCTTTTTCTCATTTTTTTCCTTAACTTCCTTTGTTTCAATCCATTTAGTCAAGTAATCAATGCACACAATGATATACTTATTTTGTCCTTATGTGGGATCAATGGGCCCATTGAAGTCCATGCCCCATTTATCAAATGGCTCTAGAGTCACTTGAGATTATAATGGAATTTAATCCTTAGGTTTGGGCTTACCCATTCTTTGGCACCGATCACACCTAGTGGTGTATCTTCTTCCATCTTGATGTACATGGGGCCAATAGTAACCTCCTTGTAGAACCTTGAAGATTGTTATCTTAGTAAAAAAATGGCCTGCACAAGGTCCAACATGGCATGTTGAGAGGATGTCAAAGACCTCCTCTTCCCTCACACATATCCATAAGATCTTATCTCACCTCAACCTAAAAATATTTTCCTCAATCCATGTGAATGGGGCACTTTTCCTAACAATCTCGCTTTCCTCCTTGGAGGATAGATTAGGAGGGAACCTCCCAGCAACCAAGTAGTTGGTTATATCAGCAAACCAAGGAGAGAGCACTGATATGGAAAAGAGGTGTTCATTTGGGAGCTAATCATCTACCATTTCTTCCTTCTCTACATGAAAGGTTAGTCTTGGCGAGAAATCAGCAACCACATTCTATTTTCCTAGTTTGTTAATAATAGTCAAATCAAATTGCTGCAATAATGACAACCATCTAATTATCCTAGCATTGGCATCAGGTTTATTCAATAAATATTTAATGGTTGCATGATCAACGTGGACAAAAGTTTGATAACCAGTGATGTAATTCCTAAACTTGTTCAAAGAGTGTACCACAACTAGGAGTTCCTTTTTAGTAACTTTATAATTTGTCTCGGCTTTAGAAATGTTTCTTACTAATGAAATAAATAGCATAAGATAATTTTTCTTCCACTTGTCCTAAGGTTTCCCCTACAACTTTATCAGATGCATCTATGTGTATATGGAAAAGTAATGCTCATTTGGGACCTCTAAGTATGGGTGTAGTGGTCGGCTTTTCTTTTAGCACTTTGAAGGCCTCTTGACACTTGTTTTTCCAATAAAAGTTTAAATATTTAGCCAGTAGCCCAAACAAGGGTGAATCCAATTTAGTGAAGTATTTAACTAACCTTCTATAATACCCAGCCAATGCAAGGAAGCTCCTCACATCTCTTTGATTTTGAGGGATAGGGACCCTTTTAATGATGGACATTTTATTGGGGTCAACCTATATCCCTTCCTTAGATATGGAATGGCCAAGGACAGTCCCTACATTCATAAAAAAAAACACATTTCTCAAGACTCAATGAAAGATTCATTTCAATGAATTTCTTTAAGACTTTGCACAAATTAGAAAGAGCTTCTTGGAAGTCACATCCATAAGGAGTGAAGTCATCCATGTATATCTCAATAATTTCATGAACAAGGTCAGCAAAGATACTTAGAACTTCCCTCTAGGAGGTAGTAGGGGCATTTCATAGACCGAATGGAAGGACCCTATAGGAAAAGTACCCCAAGGACATGTGAATGTGGTATTATCTTGGTCTGTAGGGTTGATCTATATTTGGTTGTACCCAGTAAATCCATCTAGGAAGGAGAATAATCTCTTCCCTTTAACACCATTATGACTTAGTCAATGAAGGGAAAAGATAAGTGGTCCTTATTTTTAGCCTTGTTAAGATCTCAGTAGTCAACATAGATCATCCACTTCCCATTTTTCTTGTGGGCTAAAACGAGAGGGGACACCCATTCACTATCTGAAATGGGGTATATGAACCCTGCATCTAGTAGCTTCTATAATTCCTCTATTACAATGTGCTTAAGAGCTCTATTCATCCTTCTCTAGGGTTGGCACACAGGCTTGCATCCCTCTTTGATGTAGATATGATGAGTACAGACTGAGGGATGCATACCCTTCATCTCCTTATACTCCCAAGAAAAAGTATCCAAATGTTTCCTCAACACACTGCATAATTGTTCTTCTTGCTCGGTGGAGAGAGAGGGGATGTATTTATAGTTCTGGATCGACTAATCTATATAAACTTAGCATGTTCTAGGCCAAATTCAGCAGAGCACAGGTCAGTCCAAGGACTATTCTTGGATTCCTTTATCATTTCATCAACTGGAATGGTAGTGGGAGGTTGATTATATAAGATATGGTCAATAAGGTCATCTTCATCAAGCTAGCCTCATCGCCTATAACAATGTCCAGTGTGCATATTGGGTAGAGGGATGTCTAAAAACAATATTCCTCTTCCTCATCCTCTAACCAAAAGGGAAATCCATGCTCAACAGAAGGTTGAGCGAGAGGATACAACACAAGTTGCTTTGATAGATGCCCATTCTTGATGGTCATGTTCCCAACCCTGCAACTAATGTAGGCATCAATAATGGCCAACCAAGGTCTTCTTAGGATGAGACGATAACTAGTTTTTGGATGAAGGAAAATGAAATCAGTGGGGTACTCCCAAGAGTCAATGGAGACCATCACATCCTCAATAAATCCCTTAGGAGCTATTGTGGATCTATCTACAAGCTACAATATTGTAGTGGTCTTCCTCAAGGCCCCTTGGAGGTTGAGCTTGAGCATGGTTTTCTTGGTCATCACATTGATTGCAACCCCCAAGGTCAATCAAGGTATTAGGGACCATAACTCCATTAATGTGCACACCCACTATTGGGCTACCAAGATCCAAGTACTTCAGGGAGCTTACCCTCCCAAGTATCAGGTCAGACAACTGTGCAACAACATTGATAGTGGGGGTATCTCTTCTTCTTCTCGTAGGCCTTTGGAAACATCATTCCTTGATAAGCTTGTTGTAAATGGGGACATTTTTGGTGGCCTTAAGAAGGGGTATTTTGAGTATTTTGACACACAAGTTCTTCAATTCTCCCAGAAGTTTAGCCTCTTCTAGGGTGTCCTTTTTAGGGTGGACGAACCTTTCAAGCTAAGAGGTTCATTGCCTTGAGGGGCACTCTCTTCCTTATCTTCTTCAATCTCTCTAGGCGGAGAAGCTGGGTGATTATTTTGGAGAACCTTCCTAGACCGAAGGTTGATCTCTTCGATTTTCACATCATAAGAAGGCTATGATGTCTCCCCACTATAAACTTGTCGTGCCTTCTTATTGTTCAAGTTTGGTTTGGGTTGAGAAGGCATTTGAGGTTGCTTAGGTGGGGTATGGTGAGGGAGCTGCTGTTGAGGTTGAGGTGGAGGAACTAAAGTAGGAGATTGGGTTGTTTGAGGCCTCCACCCTTGTGAGAAGTTTCCCCATTGGGAATATTGAGGTGTATATGGCTAGAAAGGAGGGTTAATAGGTTGAAGAGGATATTGAGGAGTATAAGGCCAAGGAGGATGTGTGGGCCATGATGGATGAGTGGAAGGGTACCAAGGCTAGAAAGGTGTATTCAAATTTCGATTGTAAAGAGGATAGTGTGCACGTTGCATGCCCTGTTGATATGGTCGAGGGCCTTGAGGCCTTCTTTGGTTAATGAAGCAGAGTTTCTCTGAACCACCTTCTACCCCTTAATACACAACCTTCATACTTGGCAGAGAGGGACATTTTTTTCTTGCATGGTTTTCTTAACAGACAAAGTAGACTTCTATGACATTTAGTGGGCACTCATTCCTAGGGTGTCTCTTAGCGCATCTAGGGAAGAAGATAGTTAGTGTTGTTTATGCTTCCTCTTGCTTCCTTTTAATTTGAATAGTATCCATCTGTATGGCAAAGGTATGAAAAATTTCACTCTTAAAAGCCTCCAACATACTTCATATCTCATGTTTGATGGTTGATGTAGAGGGAGATGAACTAAGCAAGCCTTGGTTATACCTACCTTTTTTCTTAGCAGCCCTAGAGTGATTCTTGAATATTGTTTTGATGTCATCATAAGGAAATTGGTAGATGTCTCCTCTAGATCGTAGCATGTTGAGGGTTTCTATTACATCCTCCCTGATCCCTCGAAGAAGAACTAGCTTGAGTGACTCAAGGTCAAGGGTCATTAAGGGAATTTTGAGGTCTAAAATGGGCCTCCTAAGAAAAATGTACAACCAAAATAAACTTTATAAGAACCAATAGGATTCAAGATGATGATGTCAACCATGGGGGATGTTTCACCATTTTTGGAGTAAAAAGGTAAAAATATTAAAAAATAATATATTAATAAAACTACTTTTTTCACTCGTATTTCAACTTATCTCCCTAACGTTTTACTCAAATTTCAAGTGGGAGTACTCGTTGGATGCAAAATTTAATTCCTCGTCCAAGGAGTACCTATATTGCATACTTTTGATGGACCCTGCTACACGAAAAATGAAAAATATATGAAAAAACATGATTGCAATCACCTTTTTCATGTATTTCTCATTTTTCGTGTAGTAAGTTCCATCAAAAATATGCAACATGGTTACTCCTTGGATGAGGAATCAAATTCTACATACAACAAGTGTTTCCGCTAGAAATTTGAGTAAACCCGTAGGGAGATAAGTTGAAAATACGAGTTGAATTTTTTTTTTTCTTTTTGCCCTCTAAAATTTGATGATGTAGTCTAATCTTATTTGATTGTTTCCACTATTATTTTATAGTTTCCTTATGAGGCCCATTTTAGACCTAAAAATCCCCCTAATGACAGCTACCCCCCATAATTGAGTTGGAATCTTTCCTCATAGCTCTCTAAGGATTCATCTGGTCCTAGGGTCATCCTAAAGATATCCTCCTTTGTTTCTTTGGACCTTGTTGTAGCGGCTACAACCACCCTCCAAGATTTTGCCTATGCTTTGATTTTGGAGCCTCCCTTCTTATACGCAGGAGCTCATCTTGCACCGATCCAGGTATTCATGCTTTGGCTTAGACTTATCTTTTAATTTTTGCTTGTGTTTTCTCACTTAGCTAATTCTTCTAAGTCACAAGTTGATCTCCCAACTTGATCTCACAACAGTTCTAGGCATGCCTCAAGAGACTACACAATCCTTGAGGGAAAGCAACCTAAATGATACGAATTGTGTAGTCCTGACTGGAAGTTAGCATAGAGATCAGAAACTTTGCAGTCATGGAAAGAAGCCCAACATTGAGCTCAGAAATTGCGCAGTCATGGAAGGGAACCCAACACTAAGCCCAGGAATTGCACAACTCTCACTAAGATCAGAAACTACACAGTTCATTGAGCCGAAAAGTTTCTAAGATCCCTAGAACTGCGCAGTCTTTCTTGGTAGTGTGTATGGCAAGTTTCCCCGAAAAAAAAAAAAAGGCCATCCCTATGGATCTATTTTATATCCCGAAGGAGGCACTTGCACTCTTTTTAGAAACTTTTTCCAAGTGTCACTTTTTCCTTGAGTTTAGGAATGCATGTCATAAACCCTAGTTCACCAAAATCTATTTAATCGATGCTTCTAGAGCTCATTTTGACATTTGATCTTAGAGCTCTAGCATTCTTGAGGAGATCAAGGAACCTTTGGTATGATCATCATCGGCTTTCTGGGTGATTTTTTCTTTTGTCATCTTTTGTGGCTTTATCTGTCACTTTTTGTTGCTTGACTTGTGTGAGTGTTGTTTCACTTGTTTCTCTTCATGGTTGCTAGCATTTTAACTTGTATAAGTGTTGTTTAGGTTTTAGATTGCCTTTCACAAGTATCGTGTTAGTTCTCCTGTTTTTGCACCAATGGTCATCGTTGCGACGACTCTTCTCACCTACCTGGTTTTCCTTTCATTTGATTAATTGTTGCACATAATCCACATGCATTTACTCACACTTAGTTAGATATGCACTCAAATTCACACTATCTCTCATATCTACTCATTTTCCAGACTTCACTTGGGCATATCTGCATTTCCCTTAGCTAGTTTTCACTTGTCCCAGTTGGCACTATGAATCCAAAGACTCATGCCACAGGCTTAGCCCCTGGAATTGCGCAGTGCATAGTCCAAGTTGGCTCCAACTATGCACTGCAAAGTTCTAGGAGCCAACCTTTCATCATGGCCACTAAAATTGTGCAATGTGTAGTCTCTCCCAGGCCTCTACCAAGAATGAACTATGAATTACGTAGTTTCAAGCCAAAAGCTTTGACCTTGGCTATTAGGACTGTGAAGTGCACAGTTCCCACAGGTAGCCAGTCCCTCTTGCCAATGAAAACTATGTAATCCTCCCTATATGATGCCCGATTTGCGGCTTGAACTTGCCTTGTAAGTATATTTGCTTAAGACTGATATTTTCTTGCCATGAGTGTCTTTTATGTCCCACAGGTACAATAGTTGTTGAGTAACTCTCCAGTAGTCATTGTTACCATGGCACCTAAGAGAGTTGCTTCAAAAGAAACCAGTGAGAGCAGTACTAGGGAAGCAATTTAGCAAACATCAGTAGATTTGATAGTATATGAAAATATGCATATGTTTATATAAAAGGGATCATCAATGACATGGAAACATGTTAAAAGTGATTTTGTAAAGGACTTAAAGGTAGATTTAGAGGATTGGTAGGTGTATCTCTGCATCCGATAATGTTACAGATCCATTTGGGCACATCACTCCCAACATTCAGATCAATACTATTAGGGCTCATCAAACCCTAATCCATTTGCTACATGAACTCAACAAGTCATCACTTTGAATGCCTCCTTCCCTAAGAGTTTCTTGGCCTGAAGCCCTTTAGAAATTCCTCCTTGAGAGACCAACGCAAACTTGGTTAGGGGTAAGTGCGTGTTATGAAACCAGTTCAAGAAAAACATAGAAAAGGTAGATCAACGCCTTAGAATTCAACCTCTTTGAGGGGGAAACCTCCTTTACATTACATAAATGAAAAATTCTTAGATGATTCAAATGACAAAACCTCCTTTCTATATATAGGAGTCT
>APFE030541849.1:17635-61613 GCA_000404065.3 Pinus taeda | reverse complement strand
GACAAAGGTCTCTTTCATGTGATTTATGCCGAAGCTCTTCTTATAACTATGATGAATCACAGAAGCCTCAATTCTACAAAATCTACACACCTTTTCTCACTTTGTAGGAGATTGATATTGCCGCTGACGTATCTTTTTACTTTCGGATCATCCAGTTCTAAAATTGTGAAATACAGTAGCCCTCTATGTCCTCTTTCCAATGCCACCACTGTGATCTGAATTGGATTCTCCAAGGAAGAGTTATGTGAAATCTCCCATAGTGACCTGACTATAGACTAGTTCAGTAGAGCGAACTTGTATGACGTGCCATGAGTCATTGTTTCAACCTTTGGCTCTAAAAAATATATAGAAGAAACTACAGTCCGTCCTCTTTTTGTACCTTCTTACGAAATTTCAATCCGATGCTTAGAGAGAAATTTATGAATATTTTCCCCAGGTCACCTGTTTGGAATGTAATTTAGGAGTCTGCAAAAAGACCAACTTCCTTAGATCATATCTCCACAAATATAGCGCGAAAAGCTCTGAAATTCGGACCCGAGATTCAGTGAAATTTATTTTCAAATGGGGTTTTTTTAGCTTCTGAAATGTTGCAGAAACAAAGTTATAGAGAAAATGCCACGATGACCTGTTTGGAGCAACGAAACCCTAGAATCCAAAGCTCTGATACCAAATGTTATGAAACCAACTCAAGAAAAAGATAGAAAAGATAGATCAACACCTTAGAATTCAGCTCTTCGAGGCGCAACCTCCTTACATTACATAATGAACAATTCTTGGATGATTCAAATGACAAAACCTCCTTTCTATATATAGGAGTCTAAGGAGTCACAATATAACCCAGTCGACCTAACAATAATAATATAAAGCCACAAAAATAACAATAGAGGGATTCTATGGGGCACAGTAATAACAATATGGGGACAATAGGGGCATAAAAATATCAATAAGGGATACAACTACAATAGTAATGGAGTAATCACTAGTATTATAGGGACCCAAAAGTGCGCTTCAGTGCAGGTAGGCCCATGTCAGGGTGCATTTCAAAGCACTTAGGCCCACTTTGACTTGCACTAGGCGAGATTGAGCGAAATCCTCATAAGGTTCTAGGAATATTCTTATCTTTTGGAGCCTTCTAGAAGATTCCCACACTTGTCATCTCCTATGATCTCGAAATTGGATAGGGAATGAGTTAAGTAACCTCCTACCCTCTCATCCCTTCCTCCATGGAAACTAACTCTAAGTTTGGAAGGCCATTCAATACCCTCATTTATGACAAAACCACCTCCATTTCCCTATAAATTGAGCACTCATCATAGTGATTAAGGGCTGGAATTTGAGAATTGGTAAGGAGATACTGTTGGTGTGATTTTTGAGATTATAAAAAAGTATTGTTATGTTGTCGGAGTGTTATGATTTTGATGTGATGTTGGTTGGAACCCAAGCTGGAGGAGTGACATTAGATCGAACTTCATGGTTGTAACTCTTCCTTCTACTTAATAAAGTTGTTTACACCTTTTCCCATATTCTTGTCTTTATGTATGATGATTATATGTGTAAATGCTTTCAATTCCATTTGCTTATAGTATATATATCTCTTGCTTTGATTGGTTTTTGTCCTTCGTTTATGATTTCAGGTACTTGTCGAGCAGATTAAGTTCGAGAAGGAGCGACAGGAGCCATACAAAGGAGACAAAGGGAAAACGAAAGATAACAAGTAGGTCCCTTGTCTTATTTATCTTCTATAGAAAAAGGTTAAGTGCTTTAATTATGTTGTTCTAGGTGTAGCTACCCACCTAAGGAAATTGTATTTATCCATAGATGCAAAATTCCACATAACAAATTGGCAACTTTACTGGGGAAAGATCATCATTCCAGGTAGTTTACCTTCATCCTAGTACACCCTAGTAGACTTTACTTGCTTCCATTGATCTTGTTTCAGCCTTTTTGAAGTGTTTTTAGTAAAAATTGTGCTTGAAAGCCCCTAGGATGGCCTCTCTCACACCAGCGCAGGTTTGGTCAAGAGACAGAGCACTACAGAGCACCCTTGGCTTGAGGATAGTGGTCTGAAGCACAATGTCTCCCATTCAAGGCTGCATTAATCCTCCTTAGGTCAAAAATCCCTTCTTTGACTTAATTTTTCCCAAATTTCCTTTTGTTTCTCCTTGTTGAAAGATCATTGATTTTTGTACTTATGAAATCAATTTGTGTTTCCTTTTCTAGCCCTACTTTGACATTCATTGTTTAGTGTTTCTTAAATTATTTCTTTATCACTATCAATTCATTGTCAAATTTAGTTTATAGTTGATTCATCTTTGCTCAAAAGAAAGTGTCGTAAAAGTCTTGATTTCTTTCAAAAAGGAACTGTCGTAAAGTCTTTATTCTTGCAAAAAGATTGATTGATAGTATGTGCATTAGTTTCCTTTTGTTCATCTCAATACTAAAGGGACTAAAAATAAAAACTTGCATTTTGCATATTGTAGTTTGTGTGTGCTTGATAGGAATAGCTAGGGAAATTGCATTAGGTGTGCTCTTCGCTCTTTGTCAAAGATCTTATTGATTTATCCCTTACTAGGAATTGCATACATACATCACGTGGTGAACCTTGAAAGGAAAATTCTTAAGAAGATCAACTTAAAAGTTATCTCAATTAACCTAATGGAGCATTGTATCTTAACGCATAACATTTAGAGGTCTAAGCTAGAGATGTGTTCCAACGTCGTTAAACATAGCAGTTGTCCTAACTTGTCTGCAATACATTCCAAGTGTGATACCTAATTCCACGTACGTAAGTATGTCGTTGCTTGGCCACGTACCTTTGGGTATATAAGGCAGTGTTACAGTATGTAAAGTATAAAGGAATGTTGTCACTGTGTGGTTTTGCATTAGACAGCGCTAACACGGATTGGGCCTCCACATACTTTCAAGTATATATGGGAGGACTACATTAGGTTTCTATCCATCCTTAGGTAACTGAGTCAGCCACCTTGTACTCTGTGATACACTGAACACAACATTCGGGGAGACTGTCTGCCCGTACTTCTCGGTTCGCCGGGAGGTATTCTACAGTTCATAGCTGCTTGGTAATCCTTTTGCCTAGATTATCCCTCTTTTGTTTTGTTTTGTTATTTTGATTAAAATAAAATTAATTGACCATGGATAACATCCTCCAAGTCACTCCATAGTTGATCTTAGGTTGAGACATATGGCTATAACTCCAGAGTCCATCGATCAAGGAATTCCTTTTGATGGAAATCCTAGTCCTTTTCCTCCTTTTGGAAATATTGATGCTCCTTATATGGCTACATTGTCCCTCATGGAACTTACCATCGGCTTTCCAGTATGGTTGTTCTCAACCTCCTTGGCCCCGCAACCGAATATTCCTACAACTAGACAAAATCAACCTCCATTTGATCCTAAATTGACCCTTTGCCTTCTTCGTCGATTGTTTCTTCCTCCCCTTCTTCCTCTTCTCCTCATGAAAGTATTGACACTAGTAACCAGGTGGCTAAGAAGAAGAAGAAGAGGAAGAAGAAAATTTAGCACAGGGGCAACCAAGCAACCATTGCTTCGAATGCAACTTCTAATGAGAAATCGTCTCATCAGCCTCATAAAGATCGACATCCTTGCAAAATTTGTACAGAAGACCATCTTCTTCGAAATTGTTCCAGTATTCCTTAGATCTTAGAAGAATGGTCTTCTCGTTCACATCATCCTGTGTCATCAACTTTTGGAGATCAGGCTGGTGACACACCATCAACTAGTGGTAGTAAAGTTCATGCAAAGAAGGGTAAAGTTAAGTTTCCCTGTAGGTTATGTGAAGGGAATCACTCGATTCACCTTTGTCCCTATCTGGATGAAGCCAAAAAAGTGTTGGATAACTGTCTTGCTTCTTCGCAGTGAATTCCATCTGGTTACGGGAGACTCTCCCTTAATCCTCACTAATTGATAAAGCAAATTACCTAAATCAACCATCGGTTGAACCCAATCTCTGTGAATGTGAATCCCATGAGTCTATACCTGACCCTTCACAGGTCGAGGTAACAGTGGACATGAGTTCACCTTTAGTTAATCATATCTTTCCCGTAGAGAGTGAGTATGATACCACTTAGATTATTTTCGTTTCTTCATATTCCAATGAGCTTGGAGGAAACCCTCCTGTTCCATCAAGATAGGAGGAAAATCCTCTTGTTCTCGTAACTCAAGGGGGTAATTCTCTTGTTCTTACGGTACCCCCTCCAAGTAGTCTAGTCACTTCCTTTGATTGGAATTGACTGGAAGGATGTCGTCTTCCTTCTTATGTGCCTTTCTAGATCATAGTACAAGTTTGTAATATGATTGTACCTGACATCATAGATGAAGGTGCATCTGTTAGTATCCTTTCCTCCACTGCTTGGCAAGTGATCGGTTCACCGCCACTTGTGCCTGTTACCTAGAATCTGTTGGCTTTTAATAGACGAACTAATCAACCATTAGGGATCCGTCCTTAGTTGTCTACATATTTTTGTTGGTGGGGGGGGGGGGGGGTGGGGAAGAGGAATTTTTTATTTCAATGTGACGGTAGTCCCAGGCCTTTAGAATTACAATTTACTTCTTGGGCGCGACTATATTTATGACATGGGAGCTATTGTTTCAACACTCTTTCGAGTGATGTGTTTCCCACATGAGGGCAGAATTGTCACCGTTGACCAGCTTTCATTTCCCGGTCCAAATATGGCTTCTAGTCAACCATCTTCTCTAAATGGTCCTCTTGTCCCATTGGTATCTTCCCTGCCACGGGTCAATTATGTGGCAAACCCTTCCATGCCTACATCAACTGACGATCAATTTTGTGATGTTGTGCATTATGTACTGGGGGCATTGGAACTAGATCTCTCAAATAGATTCTAGAGCATTGTTCTCTCATCTGAGGAGAACCTCTTGGAATTCATGACCTCTCATGGGTCGTGATCAAGGAGTATGAGGATAGTTCTTGGTCTTGTGTCAACCTTGTTAAAAAATGAAACAAGGAACATGAGGATAGTTCCTTGTCTTGTGTTAACCTCATTAAAAAATGAAACAAGGAATATGAGGAAAGTTCCTTGTCTTATGTCAACCTCGTTAAAAAATGAAACAAAGGGTATGAGGATAGTTCCTTGTCTTGTGTCAACCTTGTTAAAAAATGAAATAAGGAATATGAGCCTAGTTCCTTATCTTGTGTCAAGCTCGTTAAAAAATGAAACAAGGAATATGAGGATAGTTCTTTTACTATGTCAACCTCATTAAAAAATAAAATAGGTCCCAGAGCATAGTTCCTTGTCTTGTGTCAAGCTCATTAAAAAATGAAACAAGGTCCCCTAGAGAAAAGTTCTAATTCGAGTCTTCGATTAGATCTTGTGAAATCCCAGTCGAGTCTTTCACTTGATCTCGTAAATGAACCTTCATTCCATCCACCCGATAGCCACGAATAGTCTACTTAGGTGAATTCAATGAAGCTTGGGAGACATGCACCTAGAATCGAGTCATCATACTGGGGGTATGTAAACTGAATCCAAGCATAGTTTTTCGTTTGAAGCTTGTGTAAAAATGAAACTGAATACAAGCATATTTTTTCGTTTCAAGCTTGTGTAAACATGAAACTGAATCCAAGCATAGTTCCCTATGGTTCAAGCTTGTGTAAAAATGAACCCATCTCCATTTTAACCCTCATGATTGCCATTCTATCAGCCTCTTCCATCAGATGAGCCTTGGTTCTTCTCCTTCCATCGTCACTATCTACTTGGATGATCATACGCTTTCACTTGGTTGTTTTACCCTTTCTAAGGAACAGTTGAAATGAGTGGTTTTATTAGCTAGCCTCTTGAACATTACATGTTTTGAGAAGTTCCAACATCACCGGAACTAGTTGTTATCCTAGACACCACTCGTTCCTCAACACTTGTTCCTCAAAGTGGAGTCCTCTTTAAGCTCTTTTCAGACTCTCGAAATAAGAAAATATTGCTGAGCGCTTGTCCTTTTAAAGTTGTTAACAGATTGGAAACGACATCTAATTAGTATAAGTTTAACCCTTTTTCGAACTTAGATAGATTGTTTACAAAAAAGGATTACGTTGATCGAACATGGTCAATAGGTTCTCTCTCATATTATTTTATGCTTTTTGAGACTTGAGAGACAAATTTACGAAAAAGAACTTGTGGAGTTTACTTTTTGTCCCTTTTCAAACTCTCTAAACATGAACAGGACCAATTTATCATTGTCATTAAACTCATTAAAACATAAAATAGTGAGAAACTTGTCCATCATGACAAGACTGAGTTTCACCTTCACTAGACTTGTTAAAACATCATATAGTGATGGATTCACCCGAAGGGTGGAATTATATAGAAAGCATATGTTATCCTCCTCAAGCTTGATAAAAAATAAAGAGGCATTGGTCAGCAATGACTGGGGAAAATGGGAAAAGGGGTAAACCACTTTATGGCAGCAGGTCGCTCTTGAACATGACACTTTCACTTCATCACTATGACTACATGGGTTGGGTTATCTTCTTGATGTTCATCATACCTTGGTCTATCATACCATCCATTACTTTGTTTTTGGGTCAATGCTTCCAATTCATTCAGTGTCACTGACATGTTCAAGAGAGTTCACTCAGTCAAAATTCATCCTTTGCAATACTCATAAACCTTCATTTTCATGACCGCCATTCTTAAACCTTGTGTCATCAGTCACATTTCATCTCCAAAAATCATTACACTCATTTTGTGTCATTGATGTGGGATACATAAAGGCCCTCCTACGATGAGTTGCTTCTTGTCGACATCAACACATTATCCAAGAAGTTGACTTAGAAACACCCTTTTAGTACCTTGGGGTTTGCATACATCAATGGCAAGTTTCTCGCTTCCGGCGATAAGCTGACATCCTTGGCCTTTGACCAAAAGACTTTGTATGGTGTTTGACTTCAAAAATTTATTCACACCATGCAGAATGTACTGTAGTACTTTGAGGATCATTATCATTATCGGTGATTTCTCTCGCATCTGTTAACAGCTTACATCATTGGCTAGTAATCAGACGGTGTCTTCCCATGTTCAATTTAAGATCAAATATTCACATGGTTAGACTCGTACTTGAGCAAATGATTGAAAGAGATATAAGACCCAGGATCTAGTTTCATCCATTCAGGATGAGGTTTCATGAAAGTACCAAATCATCCGTACAATGGCTTTACACTGATGGTCATCCCATCATGGGTCTATATCTATAGACGACTATCTATGTACTTGTAATGAAATTTTATATGATGACCATGGGTATGCCTTCCCTCAACAATTCATGAGAAAAAATCAAAATATTATGATATTATGTGGTGTAATTGATTGAGGTCACCATCCGCTTTGGAACCTCCTCATCACATCATAAAGCATATCACTCGACATTACCATTTTCGAATTCATGCTTTAGGGTGTAGCTGTACAAGTCCATTTGGACATCACTCCCAAAATTCAGATCAGTACTATTAGGGCTCATCAAACGCTAATCCAGTTGCTACATGCCCTAGACAAGTCATCACTTTGAATGCCTCCTCCCCTGAGAGTTTCATGGCTTGAAGCCCTCCAGAAATGACTCCTTGAGGAACTAGCGCAACCTTGGTCAGGGGTAAGTGCACTTCAGTGCAAGTATAACCATATCAGGGTGCCTTTCAAAGCACCTAGGCCCAATTTGACCTACGCTGGGTGAGATTGAATGAAATCCTTATAGGGTTATGGGAATATTCTTATCTTTTGGAGCCTTCTAGAAGATTCCCACACTTATCATCTCCTATGAGCTCGAAATTGGATAGGGAATGAGTTAAGTAACCTCCTATCGTCTCATCCCTTCCTCCATGGAAACTAACTCTAAGTTTGGAAGGCCATTCAATACCCTCATTTATGACAAAATCACCTCCATTTCCCTATAAATTGAGCACTCATCATAGTGATCAGGGGCTAGACTTTGAGAATTTGTAAGGAGATATTGTTGGTGTGAGGTTTGAGATTATAAGCAAATATTGTTATGTTGCCGGAGTGTTGTGCTTTTGATGTGATGTTGGTTGGAACCCAAGTTGGAGGAGTGACATTGGATCAAACTTCATGGTTGTAACTCTTCCTTCTACTTAATAAAGTTGTTTACACCTTTTCCCACATTCTTGTCTTTATGTATGATGATTATATGTGTAAATGCTTTCAATTCCATTTGCTTATAGTAGATAGATCTCCTGCTTTGATTGGTTTTTGTCCTCTATTTATGATTGCAGGTACTTGTCGAGTGGATTAAGTTTGAGAAGGAGCAATAGGAGCCATACAAAGGAGACAAAGGGAAAGAGAAAGATAACAAGTAGGTCCCTTGTCTTATTTATCTTCTATAGAAAAAGGTTAAGCACTTTAATTTTGTTGTTCTCGGTGTAGCTACCCACCTAGGGAAATTGTATTTATCCATAGATGCAAAATTCCACATAACAGACAGTCAATATTATACAAGGTTGCATGGATATATCCAGCCTTCCCGTGTGCAGATGTCATCAACTAGATTGTCTCACACATTTATGAGAAGACCATGAAATTGAGAAATTCCAGCGGACATAAGCTTGTCACCTTCCAAGAAGGAGACTATTACGCATGTATCACTTTCCCGAGCCAGTAGAGCACATGGACTCACTTGTATATTCCACCCATAGCTATGTGAACACAAGAGACATTGTCAAAGGCTGGGTGAAAGAGCCATAAAAGTTTCTATAGAAACCCACCCATGTGTACAAGAAAAAGTCCCTCAGGAAGTCCTACCATCTCTTGGTTATCTTTTCTTGCAGGATCCATGGTCAGGAGAGTACATAAACCTTTCTTGAAGGGTGGGCAGTCTTATTGGACCAAGTGGTTAATAATGAGAACTCATTCAACTAGTCAAATCTATTGGATTGATAGTCGAAGGCCCATGTTTCACAGGCTCAGAGTCCTCCCAAGGGTGAGCGATCAAGGTTCTATATGTCCACATATTTACGAGATGCAATTTATGCACAACAATAGTTTCCTGGAATAAACTAGATAGTAACACCATGAGAAACTGTCATGCACATGTATTGCAAGTTTCTGTTGGAATACAGTTATCGAGGAGTAATGGCATGACTAACTGACCACTTCATCATCTCGTTGTACAAGCTCATCCTTGAAGAAGATCCACCTTGCATGTCACAAGAAGCAATAGAGGCGATAACAGATATCATAGATTGGTATGCCTCACCATGTGGCATCTTCATTAGAGTGTTTGGCAGAGAGAGGCCACTGCATGTTTTACCAAGGTATGCCACTGACAAACTTGTCATGCAAGAAGTATCATATCATCTCACCATAGGTTTATCAATAGAACTGCATAGGAAGAAGAGAGCACCATGGCCCTCTCTTCATTTGTAGAATGGATTATACAAGATGAAGAACTTGAAAGTCGTGGATGTCGAGGGAAAGGAGATAGTGAGTTTTGAATTCAGCACTCGAGACTTTAATCTGTATGATCCTCATGGTATTTGTAAAGACCATTGTGTGAGAGTTTACTTTTTTGGATTGGTATGGAATTCCATTGGCTAGAGGAGGATCCACGGAGGCACTACTACAATGCCTCCAAACTCCATGATCTAGTCAATTTAGCAGTGACTTCACAAGCTACTCCACATATGATGAAAGCTCCAGAAGCAACAACAACAGAAGAAATAAATCCCATGTAGGACAAGGGGAAGAGGAAGTTTGTTGATAGTCCAGAGGGAGAACAAAGTTGCAAGATGAAGGTAGACCTTATTCTCATGAAAGCATCTTTAGTAGGAGAAACAAAAAGGAAGTAGAGGATACAAAGAGTTTGGAAGCCAATATTTTGGCTAGGCTTAGGCTTAGAAAGAGCTTAGGAGTATCGCAAAGAGCCTTGGCTTCTCCGTAGCATAGAGTAAGTATACTTCTTTGGAGGAGTAGGTGTTCTTAACTATAATGTTCCACTAATGGGGCTAGTGGTTGTCAATGGGTATGTATGAATGCAACTTTCACTTATAATAGTAAAATCAAATCCGGCACTTTCATGCATATGTTGTGAATATAGTATGACTATTCTTGTTGTATTTTCAATGTATGTTATTTAACTTACACTTATGATTATGAACTATTTCGTTTTCATTTGTATGAATCTTGTTGAATGCATGTTGTTGTATTAACTCATCACTTTAACTTGTGGACTATTCCGCATCTTAGCTTGTGATGTCATTTCGCTCGTGTGTTCCTTTCAAGTTGCGTACTATTACAAGCTTCCAAGGGGCACACTTCCTTTTCCTTTCATGTGTTGGAACCTTCATGCATTACAATTCACTCTCCACAAGGTCACACACTATATCTCACCGAAATTTACCTTAATTCCCTCTGTGTTTTTCACAGTAAATGCATAACATTACCACCCAGTGTTGGGAATCCTACTCCAAAAGGTGTGAGGCCTAGATGGGACTTCATATCGGGGAGATACCCTAAATGTTGGTGGGTCCAACATTGTCAAAATTTATGTAGCTAGAAGCAAGGCTAGATGACAAGTTGAGATCTTGAAGTTTGTTTTGAATTTCTGCACTCATTTAACGACTTCTCCCCAAATCTGAACCCTGACATGTTTTTCTAAACTTGAAAATATGAAAGTGCTGGCGAGAATTATTGATGAATTTTCCAATCTGAAATTTAATGGTGAGGGTGAAACAACCTTGTTTGAGAACACTACTCACTTTCTTGATTTATGCACACAGCACAACATCCACTCTGAGGATGTTGTCTTTAGGTTGTTCATTCTCACGTTCGAAAGGGTGTGTGAAGAAATGGTGTTACACATTTCCTGAAGCTTCCATTCACTCTTTTGAACACCTTTTAAGAGAGTCATGCCGTAGTTTTGATTTCCATGATTGTAAAGCTCTTAATAAGAAAATTGCAAAATTGCAAAAATCTCCACATGAATCTATCCAAGGTTTTCTCTATTGTTTCATCCATTATGACTTTGATTTTCTCAAAGATGAAGTTGATTGGTCTTTCTTAGAAGATAGATTTGAATATCTTATTTACATTTCAGAAAATCCACACGAGTTAGAATCTTTTGAACCACTCCCGACATACCTCGGTGTTAGAGATTCTAAACTCGTGACGAGCAAGGTTGTTGTTCCAGGGGACCCTCCATCACCTCCTCATCAAACAACTCTAGTTCTGCAGGTTGAGGTGGGATAAGTTGAAAATCCATTTGTTGATCTACCACCATCTTTTCCCACCTCACATACTCATAATTTCAGCACATGTTTGGACTGTGAGTTTGATGGTTGTGATGAAGTGTTATCTCCTCATCCTCCATCCTTTGGTCCTTCTGGTCCTCCATATTTTGATGTGTTTTGTTCACCTATTTCATATATCCCTTTTCATGTATACAAGGATCATGTTCTATATGGGGTTGGTGTAGAACAACCAACATGTGGTATCATTTTCGATGAGTATGTGTGGGAATTTGAACAAGAATCTGCAGTGAAAGATGACCTCCTTCCATCTAGATTGCCTTCACATTATCTTGATATTTTCCACGATTTTTTCACCTCTATTAAATCTGGTATAAATTCAATATCTGATGCTACTACTTTCAATCATTCGTTGAAATTGTGAAATTCCAATTTTTCATTTAAAAGAGAAAAGGACAAAATTTTTATGGTTGATCCTCCCAGTATTTCATCTTATCTTTCCAGGAATATAGAGGGTGAAATTTCTCATTCTCCATCATCCCATATTTATACTTCATCAAATCATGATGATACCTCTATTTTTGATCTTGAACTGTCTGGTCATGGTTGTTGTGAAATTTTTATTGAATCACTTGATCTTGATTCTGATTCTTCCATTGTTGATCTTTCTAAGCCACCTGTCTTCGATGATCCATCTTGTGATGAATTAGAAGTTAGAACCTCCCAAAGCTATCAAGGCACTTTAGCCTGAGCTGATGGTTATGTCAGGCTCTTGTAGTCTTGAGGTTAGTTCCACTTCCAATCAGAAATATGTTGAATCTTTACAAGCTCCTCATCACTCTGTTGTACACGTTGAAAACCAATATATTTTACAATTTTCGCATCCTCCATCTGTATCACATGATCCTATCACTCAGTCATTAGAGGATTCGTACATAGGAAGCACTCTTGAAAAATGAAAAATTTCTTCTTTCTTCATGCTTTTTCATTTTTCAAGTTCAAAAGTCTCTACCTATATGTCTTTGACTCACAATTGGTTTGAATACCATGGTACATCCACAAAGTGCCTTTCATGTGCTTTTAATTTTTTCTCTTTTGCGAGTTCATTCAAACTTCGAACATTTTGGTTTTTATTGGTTTATCTTTCTTGTTTGTTGGTATGCTTGTATATATTTCTTAACATGCACTCCCTCGCCTACATAGGCCAGCTGATGCACTCGTGGTTGCATTAGACGTATCACTTTACTTAAGTTTGTCCTATGCTCTGTTTAGGTTAGGAGTAGGAGTAGTTTTTCTTTTCATGGTTGTTTCCTTTGACTTGATTTACTTTGTTTCACTTTTACTCTACTTCATTCCTTTCGTTTGTTTTCTTTTCAGTTATAGGTTAGTTTCCACATGAGATTGTATTTGGATTCTTAGACAAGCTCGATGAAATCCAAGAAGTTGTACTGTTATCAATGCTTGTTTATCTCTCTATTCCCTCTGTTTATGAGAATCTTGCATTTATTATAGTCAATGATAATTCAATGGAAAATATGTTCCTTTCAGAGAGAGTCATAGTAAAATCAAGATGCTTGCACTTTCAACTAATACCGCTGACTCTAATTGGTCTTCTATTTTCAGTTAATCCTTGTCAACTAAGTCGAGTAGAGTAAGAAGGAGAGGAAAACCTTAACAAGTATGCTAGATGTATATAAATATCCTTATCTAAAGGGACAACCTCTTCTACTCTCAATAAGTCAGGATCCCTCTTCTGCCCCATGAAATAAATAAGTGCCTATGCACAGTTCTTTGAAAAAATAACAAATAAATAAAATGAAAAATGAAATAAAGGGTGAAATAAGAGAAAGGCTTCATGCGTAGAGAGGTGAAGCAAGTAACTCCATCAGGTTATTGTCTAGGCTCGCTAGCATCAGACCAATGTTTGTCTTCTTGAAGTGACTTTGTTAGGGTATATTCCATGCCTAATGGAAACAGAGCAACACCAGAGATGAAAACTAAGAATCTGATAGTCTCTTTTACTTGTGCATCTATATACTCCTCATCCCCAATCGAAACAACTCAATCTCACTTGGCTTGGTATGTGTGTTGCCAATGAAGAGAATGGTAGGGACTATATTTTTAAATCAATCTAATTGAAGAAGCTATGATAATCAAAGAAATGAACAATACTTCCAGAAGAGTTAGACCTATTTTTAAAGAGACAAGATTTATACAAAGCACTGGAGTTCTACCAGTGTGTCACCAGTGTTGTAGCAGCTACAACCACCCTCTAAAATTTTGCATATGCTTTGATTTTGGAGCCTCCCTTCTTAGACACGGGAGCTCATATGCTTCAATTAAGACTTATCTTTACATTTTTGCTTGTGTTTGCTCACTTAGCTAATTATTCTAAGTCACAAGATGATCTCCCAACTTGGTCTCATAGTAGTTTTGGGCTTGCCTCTTGAAATTACGCAATCCTTGAGGGCAAGAAACCAAAATGATAGCAATTTCATTGTCATGAATTGCAGTAAGCTCTAAGCTCACAAACTACGCAATCATGGAGGGCATCCCAACACTAAGCCCAAGAACTACGCGACCCTCACTAAGCTCAGAAACTAAATAGTGCAATGAGTCAAAAAGTTACCTAGTTCCCCATAACTATGTAGTCTTTCCCAGCAGTGAGCATGGAAAGTTTCCCACAAAAAAAGTAAAAAAAAAAAAAAATCCCTAAAAAGTAGGGATCTATTTTAGTATCTTGAAGGAGGCACTTGCATTATTTTTAGAAACTTCTGCCAAATGTCACTTTTTCCTTGATTTTAGGCATGCACGTCATAAACCTTAATTCACCAAATCTATTTAATTGATGCTTATAGAGCTCATTTTCAAATTCGATATTGGAGCTTTATCATTCTCGAGGAGATCAAGGAACATGCGGTGTGATCGTCGTCGATTTTCTGGGTGAGTTTTGCTTTTATCGTCTTTTTCCACTTTTTCTGTCTCTTTTTTTTTCTTTGTCTTGTGTGAGTGTTGTTTCACTTATTTATCTTCATGTTTGTTGGCATTTTAACTTGTAGAAGCGTTGTTTTAAGTTTTAGATTTCCTTTCACAAGTGTCGCATTAGTTCTCCTATTTTTGCACCAATGATCGTCGTTGCGACGAATCTTCTCACATACTTTGTTTTCCTTTCATCTGATTAATTGTTGCACTTCATCCACATGTATTTACTCACACTTAGTCATAGTTTCACTCAAATTCACACGATCTCTCATATATGCTCATTTTACACACTTCCCTTGGGTAGATTTGCATCTCCCTTGGCCATTTTTCACTTTGCACAGTAGGAATTGCACAATATTAAGGGTTAAGCCACAATATTGGCCCCAGGAATTGTGCAATATGTAGTCCAAGATGGATCCAACTACACACTATGCAATTCTAGGAGCCATCTTGTCATCTTGGGCACTAATATTATGAAATGCACAATCTCCCCCGAGCCTCTACCCAGGATGAACTGCGCATTGCGCAATTTAAAACTACAAGCTTTGACCTTGGTTGTTGGGACTGTGTAGTGTGTAGTTCCCATAGGCAGCCACTCCATCTTGCTAATGAAAATTGCACAATCCTCCCCATATGATGCTTGGTTTGTTGCCTTAACTTACCTTGTAAGTATATTTTCTTTTCTGTCCCACAGGTACAACAATTGTTTAATACCTCTCCAACAGTCACTATTACCGTGGCACCTAAGAGATACTCTTCAAAGGAAACCACTAAGATCAGTACTGGGGAAGAAGTTGAGCAAACTTCAGTAGATTTTGCAGTATATGCAGATACTCAGTTGTTTACAGAAAAGGGATCATCACTGACATGACAACAAGTTAAAGATTATTTTGCAAAGGAATTCGAAGTAGACTTAGAGGACCGGTAGGTGTATCTTAGCATTTGAAAGTTAATATTATCAAGGTTGCATGGAGGTATCCATCCTTGCCATATGCAGATGTCATCGGCTAGATTGTCTCACAGATTGATGAGAATACCATGGCATCGAGTAGTGCTAGCGGACAAAATATTGCCACCTTCAAGGCAGGAGACTATCAGTGCATGTATCACTTTCCTAAGCCACTAGAGTACGTGGACTCACTTTTCTATGCCACACTTTGTAGCGGCTACAACCACCCTCCAAATTTTTTCCTTCGCTTCATTTTGGAGCCTCCCTCCTTAAATCTTAGTGGCTTGTCTTTCACTGCCCAGGTACTTGTGTTTTCATTTGAATTTATCTTTCGCTTTATAGGTTTTGTTGCTTACTTGCTTTGTTGTCTAACCACAAGATGAACCCTCGTGACTTGGTTGCATCCAGTTCTTGCACTTAATTGGAAAATTGCACTGTCCTAGAGGGCATCCAGCCTTGCTCTCAGGAATTGCGCAATGCAGACCAGCAGTGATCCTTTCTCTCAAGAATTGCGTAGATCATCCCAATAATGAGCTTCAGCTCCAGAACTACGAAGATCCATATGAAAACTTGTCTTCAGCTAGGAAACTGTGGAGAGCATGAGAGGAATCCAGAACCACTCATCCCAAGAATTGTGTAGAAGAATTCCCTCTGTTGTTGTCTGTACAAGCCTGAATTATGAATGTTGACATAGACCTATCAATCTTCTAGATCTCCTTGAAGCTACCTGAAAATATGTCCTTTATTTGTTTCCATTACTTAACATTTTGAATTGGTACGCCTCAACTGGTGGAACCTTCATTAGCATGTTTGGTGGAGAGAAGCCTTTGCATGAGCTACCGAGGTTTTCTACAAACAAATTGGTCATGTAAGTGGATGCATACCACATCTCCACAGGGTTATCAATAGGACTGCACAGGAGGAAGAAGGCACCATGGCCTACTCTTCCTTTGTGGATTGGATTGTACGAGATCCATACCTTGAAGGATGCAGATGCTGAAGCTGAGGACTTGAAGAAGTTTGGGTTCAACGCCAAGAGTTTCAATCCGTATGAACCCCACTGCATATGAAAGAACCACTGTGTGAAGGTGTATTACCCATGGATCCATGGGGCATGTCATTGGCCAAAGAAATATCCTTGGAGGTATTGCTACAAATCATCTAGGCTCAATGAAATGGTTAGCATAGCTATACAATGGAAAGCAGCACAACAGGAAGAAAGAAAAATAGCAGAAGTGAGCAGTAAATCGACGCAAGACAAAGGAAAGAGGAAGATTGTCAATGTATTTAGAGAAGATACTCTTGTTGAGAAAGTATCTTTGGAGATAGAGTCGAAGAGGTGATAGTGAAAAAGGAGAGTAGAACAGAGGAAGAGAGAGAAGAAAAGGTTGGAAGATAGAGAGAGGAAGTTGCAGGAAACAAAAAAGAAGCTGAAAGTAGAGCAAGAGCTCAGGAGGAGAGAAAGGGAAGAGAAGTAGAAATAGGAGTAGGAGGAAAGGTAAGGTGCACTAACAAAGAAAAATGAACCTATAAAGTTTGAAGAATCAGAACAACCAACATATGAGGAAGAGGGTGAGTAGGTGCAGGTTCAGGAACTCGCTCAATAGGTTGAGTAGATGGTTGAAGAAATAGACATGGAGATGGAACAGGAGCCACAGAACCAAGACAAAAATCTCATGCCAAGAGCATTCGAGGTCTCACCATAGTCTCCACCACCTGAAGAATCACAACCAATCCCGAGAGACCACGAGGAGGTTGTCCTCCTTGATGATGATCCAGTGATGGATGTGTAAAATCTATCATTTGATGAGTCACATCAAAAGGATTGTACATGCATGAACAAAGTAGCTCTAGGGTGATCATATATCACCTACGGACATAGAGGAAAGGGTGATTGTATCAGATGTTAGAAGACATCCAGCTGCCATGGTTGAAGTTTCTAAGGATTATACATAAGCCATGAGCTTAACGCTCAAGTTCTTGATAACAGAGAATGATCGGATGGAAAATGACTTGCAAGAGGCCAAGCAGAGAATAGAGCAGTCTACAGGCTCCACTATGACAGAAGTGAAGAAAAAAATAGTTGCTCAAATATAATCTCTGGAGACCACCATGCGAACATTGTATAGCATATTTGTCAGCGTGCACAAGGTAGTTGTCCATCTATATAGTTTTTAGCAGCAGTGCGGGAAGACAACCCAAACTATCAAATACATCCATGATTCTATGGTGCATGTATAGGAATGGAAAATGAGGTACAAGGGGGCCCCACTTTACTTTCACAAGATGATGAAGCCGCAGGCAGAGCTAGACAAAGCATGGATTCAGATGTTGATCTGGAACTATGAGAAACTCCCTCCACTTATCACTAGCATTGAGGCTTCCTATGCATGGTTTTTCAGGAGTCTCGATGTCATAGTGAGGACACACATGATCCCTTCAATGAAAACCCTCACTCAAGCCATGAGGAAGAACCAACTCATGCTAGAGGTCAACGAGTACATAGAGAAGTTGATGCGCGAAGCCACCAGTGATGACTTACAGCTAAGTGCAGAAAACATGCAGAAGTACATCGGTGGTCTAGCCACACTCAGGATTGTGTTGCGCATGCTTGAATATGAGATGGACAGAGGTTTCAGAACCACATACCTGGAAGCTATGGAGGCAAGAGCCTACTTCGATAAATACATCACCATACAGTATGGGGACACAATAGCGTACTACCAATCTTGGTATCAGTTCATCATAGAAGACCACCACGAGGAGGTTACCGAGTTGGTATTTCCTCAAGACCCCCGAGTGATGTTGTTTTTCTTGTTAGGCTGACTCAAGCCTATTTCGTCCCACATGGGTTTATGTGAAAATTGTATTATTGTAGATATGTTGTAAGTGAAATTCCAAGTGTCACTAGTGGAATGTGAACAATCATTGTGTAATGTGAAGAGTCATGAGGGTAGTCCAAGAGTCAAAGGGGAATGTTAAGTGTCACCCCACCCTTTGCTATATATAGAACCTCATAACTCATAGTAAAAGCTTTTGGGATCCAAGCTTTTGGCTAGGCATTGCTTGGATAAGACTTGGAAAGTATTGTGATGATAATTGGCTTCTCCACGGCGTAGAGCAAGTACATCTCTTTGGAGGAGAAGGTGGTGTTGACTGTAATTTTCCACTATTGGGGCTAGTGGTTGTTAATGGTGTATGTATGGATGGAAATTTCACTTAATAGTATATAACATATCCAAAACGTTTTCATGCATATGTTGTTATTGTAGTTGGAATGTTCTGGTTACTTTAGCAATGTGTGTTATTTAACTTATGCATTTGTATATGAACTATTTTGTATGCAATTGTATGAATCTTGTTGCAGACATGTTATTAGTTTAACCTGTCACTTTTTTTTGTGCACTATTTCGCTTTCCAACTTGCGATGTCATTCCGCTCGTGTGTTCCTTTTAGGTTGCATACTATTATTGGATTCTAAGGGACACACTTCCTTTTCCCCACTGTGTGTTAGAATCCCCATCCATATCACTTGACTTGCTGCAAGGTTACACACTTTCTTCCGAAAACGTTATCACACTTACCTCTATGTGCTACCGCAGTCAAGGCATTACTTTACAACCCACTGTTGGAACTCCTACACCAAACGGTCTAAGGTCTATTTGGGACTTTGTACATGGGATGTCCTCTAACATGTTGGTGGGTCGAACACCATCAACATTTCTAGTGTTGGAAGGAGGGAAGATGACAAGTTGAGCCCTCAAAGTCTGTTTTGAATCTCTACACACCATCCATGACTTACAATACAATCTCAACTTCGACATGTTTTTCTCATGCACATGACTTCGAAGTGTCGGAGGATGTCATAGATGACTTGTCATGTATTAAGTATGATGGTGAAGGTGGAGTAGCCTTGTTAAGACATGAAGTTTCCTTCTTAGGTTTCTATGAAAGGAATGAAGTCCCTCTAGACGATATTTTCTGTGGTCTATTCGCTTACACGTTTGACGAGCATGTTGACCTATGGTGTCACACATTGCCCGCAACCTCTATTCACTCTTACGACCACATGATTAGAGATTTAATCCATTGTTTCTATCACTATTACCACAAATCACTCAATAAAAAAATTATGGAATTACGAAAATCACCCGATGAATCTATTGCACAATTTTGGGATTTCTTCTGTAATCTTGCTTTTCAAATCCTTAAAGATGAAATTGATTGGAAATTTATCAAAGAAATATTTTAGTATCTTCTTCACATATCTGAAAATACACATGAGTTGGAATCATTCGAACCTGTCCCATCATACCTCGATGTTAGAGCTCCCAAATCTAAGGCAAACAAGGTTCACCATGGTATGTCCGTAGAGTGTTTCTCTTGCAATTTTACTATGTTCTTTTCTGTGGACGTATTTAAACTTTGAAAGTGTTGGTCTTCATTATTTTATCTTTCTTGCTTGTTGGTCTACTTGAATATCTTTCTTGTTGACTATCCCTTCACCAACATGGGTCAACCAATGTGTGGGTGGCTACATTCGAAGTATCACTTCACGTTAGTAGGTCCATGCATTTTTAGCTTAGGAGTAGTAGTGTTTTCTTTGATTTTTGTTTTCTCTTCTTTATTATTTATTTTTCTTACTCACCCTGTTTTCCTTTTACTTTTGTCCTTTGCTAGCTTGTTTTTTTCCTTATTACGCACCTGTAGGATTAGCTTCACATGAAACCATGTTTGGATTCTGAGACAAGTAGGGTGAAGTACAAGAGGATTTGTACAACTATCAACATTTGGCTATCTATTATCCCCTCTCTTTTTCAAGACTTGTGTTCTGTAGAAAATCTTTGTAGGTTAACCCGATAATGAAATATAAATCAAAGCAGAATACTATAACCTACTTCTTCTATCAATTTGCGGAAGATTAAAGATTGAGTTGAACAATATAACCAGAAGAATAAGAAGAATCAATGCACAATACACATGGAAATACTTTGGGGAAAGCCTCAGCTAACAACCCCACACTATTGTATTATCATACATGGTGGAAATACATAGGAATTATACAAAGCCTTAGCTCTCACAGCTAGCCAACTCTCAGTACAATTCTCACAGATTCTCACAGGCAATCTTGGCTTCTCTCCAGCCTTCCTCTCTTCCCTCCAAGCTCCTATTTCCTTGTGTTGTTCCTTGTGGATGATTCACCTATTACCAAGTGGAAAACCTTTCTCCAAAACTGTGCAATCCTCAAGGATTAAATCCTTGACTGCATGCAAGAGTTTTCTCCATGAGAAAACACATGCAACTGATAGTACACTATCCTTGACATTTAACTCGACTGGGCCTTTCTCAGAATAGAAATGCATGAGTTTTTTATTAGGGAATCTTCAGTTAACTGGAGTAGAACTAGTTGAGTGCATTAATGCATCACTAACTGTTAACTCACTATTAGTTCCTCAAACAGTTTGGAACTAATTGAACTATACTTAACTATGTAAACTGAGTTAATTAATTACAACTCAAATATAGCTCAATCTTATCTCCTTAATTTAAGGGATAACTCTTTCATGACTTCAGAAAGACTTCTAACTTGAATTCTCCAACTAATTAATTTAAAATAAATTAATTAATTATTTTCAAGTAGCGGTCAAGACTAAAGTCGATTTTAATTCATAATTTAATTCAAGGACAATTTAAATTGGAATATTCTTGTTGCCATATTTCAACACTCCCTCTCAACAAGAAAGGGATTATCTACCACCCCGATCCTGTCTCTATGGAACTTGAATTTGCACTTTGACAATGCCTTTGTCAAAATGTCAGCATCTTGCTCCTCTGTCGAAATATACTACAGCAACATGATCCTCTCGACCTGTGAAAAGCCATGGGCAACAAATCTTGTCTTATGCTTCTACACACTACCATTAGCAGCTTGCTTTACCTTGTAAAGCCAACAGGAACTCACAACTAACTTGTTCTTCGGTGTCGGAACCACGTCCCAAACACTGTTACGAACTATGGAGTCATACTCCTCCACCATAGCATCAACCCAAATTGGTTGTTGCACTGCTTCCTCAAAGGAAGATGACTCAGTATCAACACACTCCCTAGCAAGGGCCATGTATCCAGTGTACCTCTTAAGTGACCTCCTTTTTCTGCACTGAGAATATGGTGCTCCCACATTCTCTCTTGCATCCTCCAAAAATATTTCAACTTCTCTTGTGCACTTTCGTCCATCTCTAGAAGACTCTTCTTGAGTGGATGTCTCCACTCCTGGAACCTCTACATGGGGCTGCTCCACATCAGCCTGAGGCTCCTCCTCCTTATGAACCAACAGTTCCTCCATAGCCTGTAGTTGGAACTCCATCTCAAGGGAAACTCGCATGGCCTTCTGCTCATCAAACTTGAGATCTCTGCGAACCACTGTCCTTCGACTAGTAGGCAAGTACACCCGATATTTGTGAGGTGTATCAGTGTACCCCACAAATATCCCCAACTCTATTGTTAGCTCAAGCTTCTTCTATGCATCCTTTTTCACATGGCAATATACCGATGAGCCAAATATCCTGAAGTGACCCACATCTAGTCTCTTATCGGAGAAATTTTCCTCTGATGTCTTCAACCCAAGTATGCAATGCAGACTTCTATTCTGCAAATAGACTACTATGTTGCATGCCTCAACCCACAAGTGAAATGGTAGGCGTTGGTCATGCAGCATTGCCCGTGCTACCCCTACAATAGTTCAGTTCTTTCTCTCGGCCACCCCATTCTGTGGGTTATGAGGTGCAGTCAACTCTCATTTAATTACTTCCGCTGCACAGAAGTCCTTAAACTCTTGAGAGACATATTCTTGACTATTGTCACTTCTCAAGGACTTAATCTCCTTCCCTAACTCTTTCTCGACCAAAGCTTTGAACTCACAAAACTTTTTGAAATTTTGGTCCTTCTTCTGCATTAAATAAATCTAGCATTTACGAGAATAGTCATCAATGAAAATCACATAATACCTTTTCTTCGTTGTGGATGCCGTCGATAACGGTCCACACAAATCAGTATGAACTCGCTCTAAGATAGCCTTTCCTCGACTGTCTCGATCATGAAAGGAAGACTCGGTGTACTTTCCCAAGGTACAACCTTTGCATGTGTCAACTTGCTCAAGTTTACCTTTGGGGAGTCCTGTAGATATCTGTTGCATTATCCTCAAAGCCCCATGATGCAAATGGCCCAATTGCCTGTGCCACAGCTCGCCAATGTCTTAGCTTTGCACCAATTCTACTTTCGTACTCAATGTTGCACAATAATCTACCTCTAGTTTATAAAGATTCTTCACCCGAATCCCTATCCTCTTGGTCTAACCCGTGGTTATGTGTCTTAGGAACACCTTTCCTTTACTGAAGACAACATCGTAACCTTTGTCCTCCAACATCGCGACCAACACCAAGTTCTTCTTCAATCGAGGCACATACATCACATCTGTCAAGGTGAGAGGAGTGCCATGCTCCCTCTGAAAAGCAATCGTGCCCACTCCTGAAACACTATACCTTCCATCGTCACCCATCTCTATGGGCATCTTGAGGTCTTTCTCCTCCAAGGCACTGAATAAATTTTTATCATCGGTCATGTGGAATGAGGCTCCATTGTCAAGATACCAGACACAACCCATCATCGATGACACCATGCATGCGATGAGGATAAATTCCATTTCAAACTGAGAGGCTAATGCCTCACCTTCCAATCCTTCATAGGATCCCTTCTTAGACTTCTTCGATGGGGAATTAGTTGCATATTGTCCCATCTTGTGACAATTAAAGCATCTTATTTTAGACATGTCACCCTTCTTCCCTCCATAAGAAGAATTCAATTTGAAATGGGAAGCCTTCCCCTTCCCTTTCCTTGCCTTACTTGCTATGGCCATATTTTCTTCATCATAATTCTTGGATGAAGAACCATCTCGTGTGCTCCTCTTGATCTCCTCCTGCATAAGATCCAACCACGGTCATTCCCAATCCGCTAGTTTCTCCCTTTTATTCATAGATTCCTGGTAGTTATTCCAACTCTTTGGAAGGCCATGGAGAGTGAGTCTCACCATATCATTGTCAGCCATAGTTATTCCCACACTGCCAAGCTCATCTCTGCAGGTGGTGAGCTTGTTCAGATAAGTGGAAATAGTATCGCCCTTCTCCATCTTGATTCTTCAAAGCTTATCCTTCAGAGCCAATTTCCTCTGGTCGCTACTATCCTGGTAGAGATCCTGCAATGTCTTCCACATTGAAAATGGAGTATCCTTCCCATGGAGACTCGAGACAATATGGTCTCGAACTCCCTCAAGGATGATCTGTTTCGCCTTTGCCGCACACTTCTTCCACTCAGCCAACTCTTGTGCATTAGTTGAAGTTGGCTTTGGGATTTCTTGATCAATGAATTCCTTCAAGCCATTATCTTCTAATATAGCCCCCATTCTATCTTTCCATGCTATGTAATTCGAGTTACCTTCCAAGGCATACTCAAGTCTCAAGCCACAGAACGCCATTGACCAACCTTGAAGTATGATATGAATTTGATATGCACCTGCAACCCTGAACTTCAAAATTCAAATTCTCTTCTCAGTATACTATTCACAACTCCGATACCATGTAGATAATTTCTGCAAATCCAGCTCTGATACCATGTAGAAAATCTGTGTAGGTTAACCCAATAATGCAATATAAATCAAAGTAGAATACTATAACCTACTTATACTATCAATTTGCGAAAGCATAAATATCGAGATGAACAATATAACCAAAAGAAGAAGAATCAATGCACAATACACATGAAAATACTTTGGGGAAAGCCTCAGCTAAAAACCCCACATTATTGTATTATCATACATGGTGGAAATACATAGGAGCTATACAAAGCCTTAGCTCTCACAGCTAGCCAACTCTCAGTAGAATCCTCATAGATGCTCACATGCAATCTTGGCTTCTCTCTAGCCTTCCTCTCTACCCTCCAAGCTCCTATTTCCTTGCGATGTTCCTTGTGGATGATTCACCTATTACCAAGTGGAAAACCTTTCTCCAAAACTGCGCAATCATCAAGGATTAAATCCTTGACTGCATCCATGAGTTTTCTCCATGAGAAAACACATGCAACTGATAATACATTGTCCTTGACATTTAACTCAACTGGGTCTTTCTCAAAATAGACATGCATGAGTTTCTGATGAGAGGATCTTCAGTTAATTGGAGTAGCATTAGTTGAGTGCATTAATACATCAACTAACTATTAACTCACTATTAGTTCCTCAAATAGTTTGGAACTAATTGAACTATACTTAACTCAGTAAACTAAATTAATTAATTACAACTCAAATATAACTCAATCTTATCTCCTTAATTTAAGGGATAACTCTTGCATGACTTCAGAAAGACTTCTAACTTGAATTTCACCAACTAATTAATTTAAAATAAATAAATTAATTATTTTCAAGTCGTTGTTAAGACTAAATTCGATTTTAATTCACAATTTAATTCAAGGAAAAATTAAATTGGAATATTCTTGTTGCCATATTTCAACACTTTCTTCAGTCGATGATACCCTGATGGACAATACGTTCTGTTCAAAGTGAGTCTTGGTGAAAACACAATGCTTGCACTTTTAACTAGTACCGCCTACTCTAATATGTTTTTATTTATTTGGTTAACCCTTGTCAACTCATTCAAGTAGAGTAAGGTGAGGGGTAAAACCTTAACAAGTATGTCAAAGGTATATATAACATACTTCTCTAAAGGGACAACCTCTTTAGCTCTCAATAAGTCAGGATCCCTCTTCCACCTCATGGAATAAATAAGTGCCTATGCACAGTTCTCTGAAAAATAATAAAATAAAAAATAAAAAATAAAAATAAAATAAAATAAGGTGAAAGAAGATAAAGGCTTCCTACACATAAAGTTGAAGAAAATAACTCCGTCGGGGTACTGTCTAGGCTCGTTTGCAACGAAACGATGCTTGTGTTCCTGACGTGACTTCGTCAAGGTATTTTCCAAGCCTGCTAGCAATAGAGAAACACTAGAGATGAAACTAAAATTATGACATTATATATTACTTGTGCATCAATATACCCCTCATCCCCAATTGAAACAAATCAGTTGAATTGACTTGGTATGTGCACTGACTGATCAAGAGAATGGAAGGGACTGTATCTTTAGTTCAGGCTAGTGAGGAAGTAATGACGATCAAAGAATCGAACCATACTTTCGAAGGAGTTAGAATCACTTTACATAAGACAAGGTCCATATAAAGGGATGGAGTTCTACCAGTGTGTCGCCAATGTTGTAGCAGACACAACCACCCTTCGAAATTCTTCCTTCACTTTGTTTTGGAGCCTCCCTCCTTAAATCTCTGCTTCTTGTCTTGCACTGCCTAGTTACTCGTGTTTTCATTTGAATTTATCTTTTTCTTTACATATTATGTTGCTTATTTTCTTTGTTGTCTAACCACAAGTTGACCCCTCGTGACTTGGTTGCATCTGGTTCTTGCATTGCCTTGGAAAACTACGCAGTCATAGAGGGCATCCAGTCTTTCTCTCAGGAATTGCATAGTGCAGCCTAGCAGTGAGCTTTGCTCTCAAGCATTGTGCAGATCAACCCAACAATGAGCTTCGGCTCTAGAACTATGTAGACCCAACTGAAATCTTATCTTCAACTGTGAAACTACGCAAAGCATGAGAGTCATCCAGAGCCACTCATCCCAGGAATTGCACAAAAGCATTCCCTCCATTGCTTCCTGATGGATGTGTTGGTAGGTTTCCCGGTTCCCTCCAGAACTACGTAATTTCTCCATGCATGCATGCCAACCTTTCCTAAAAAGGAAAAAATCAAAACTCATCACTAAAAATTAGAGGTCTATTTTCAGCACTGGGAGTTACACCTAAGTCAATATTAGAAACTTCTGCCACTTGTTGCTTTTTCCTAGATTTTTGGCATTTGTGTCATAACCCTAAATTGATTAAATCTATTTAATGGACACTACCAAAGCTCATTTTCACATTCAATCTTAGACCTCTGGCATTCCTGAAGCATCTAGGAACCTTCAACACTATCGGCAAAGATTTTCAAGGTAATTTTTTCTTTTCAAGTCCTTCTCTTGTGTGAGTGTTATTTTTCATGTTTTATTGAACGAGCATTGGCATTTTAGTTATTTTTAACTTGTATAAGTGTTGTTCCAAGTTTTTCATTGCATTCCTTAAGCATCGCATGCATAACCCTGTCGATTTCATGCATGACCATTCACTCATATATGCACCATCCTTCACTCATGCATTTAGATCTACTCATTTTCAAGTTGCTCTTGGGAAGATCTACGTTGCCTTGGCTCAGATCTACCTCTTCCCGGCATGCACTGCACATTTCTGAAACTCAAGGCTCTGCCTTGGCTGTAGGAATTGCGCAAAGGCTTCTAGTCACTTGCTCTCGCTGTGCTCTGCAAACTTCTAGGAGCCAGTCCTAGAGTCTTGCCCACTGGGATTGTGTAATGCGCAGTCCAAACCAGCATCAAGCCAGACTAAATTGTGCATTGTGCAGTTCCAGTCCTCAGCAAGCCACACTAGACTATGCTTTGCATAGTTCCAGTCATCAGTACCTCTCACTAACAGTTAGGACTGCACAATGCACAAATCCAGCTAACATTCCCTCACCTCTGAGAATCACAACTACAAAATATTACCCAGCAGTTACCCAATTTGTTGCATGATCGAACCTTGAAGTGATTTTGTTTTTAAGCTAACATTTTCCGTGAATATCCGCTCTATCTCCAGGTACATCATTTGTTGAGCAACTTCTCAATAGTACAGGCAACATGGTTTTCAAGAGAGTTGGATCAAAGGATACTCTAGAGAGAAGCACTATAGATGTGGTTGAATTGGTTCTAATGAACTTTCCCATCTATGCAAACATGCAACTATTCATAGAAAATGAAATGAAGATTACATGGCAAGAAATAAAGGACATATTTACAGGTAGATTCAACGAAGATCTGGAATATCGATAGGTCTATGTCAACATTCACAAGTAAGGATTGTACAAGGTTTCATGCAGGTACCTTGCCTTCTCATGCACGGATATAATTCACTAGATAGTCTCACATATTGATCTTGAGATGATGACATTGAGCAACACCAATGGAAGACAACTTTCCAACTTTACGTCAGAAAACTACCATTAGATGTATCAGTTTCCAGAGCTGGTGAACCACATGGATGCACTAGTCTACACTTCCAATAGAAATGTGAACACTAGAGACATCATGAAGTGATGGGTAAAAAAGCCATTGAAGTTTAGAGTGACACCCAACCAGGTCTACAAGACGAAGTCACTCAGGAAGGCCTACCAACTCTTGGTCATCTTTGCATGTCACTTGTATGGTCAAGAGAGCACAAATACATTTCCACAGAGTTAGATGGTTAAGTTGGATTAGTTGGAAAACAAAGTAAGGTGATTCAACTGGTCTGACATGTTAGTGATTCAATAGAAAGTGCATGTTTCGAGTGCCTAGAATATTCTGAAGGATGAGCAAGGAAGATTATATATGTTTGTGTACCTTCTTGATGCAATATGTGCCCAAAAATAGTTCCCTGGCATGGGTTGGACATGGAGACCATCAAAGGATGTTTTGAACATCTATTGCAAGTTTCTCTATGAGTGTAGCTACCAAGGAGTCATGGCGAAGTTAACTGACCACTTCATCCCCCTGGTTTACAAGATGATCTTCAAACAGGATCCACCTTGCATGTCCCAAGAAGCAATTAGGAATTGCTTAACATTTTAGATTGGTATGCCTCACTCAGTGGCACCTTCATTAGCATGTTTAGCAGAAAGAAGCCTCCGCACGAGCTACGAAGGTTTGCCACAAACAAGCTAGTGATGTAAGAGGTTGCATACCACATCCCCACAGGGCTATCAGCAGGACTACACAAGAGGAAGAAGACACCATGGCCTACTCTTCCTTTGCGGATTGGATTGTACAAGATCCATACCTTGAAGGATGTGGATGTCGAGGCTGAGGAATTGAAGAATTTTGGGTTCGTCACTAAGAGTTTCAATCTGTATGACCCCCACGTCATATGCAAGAACCATTTTGCAAAGGAGTATTACCCATGGATCCATGGGGCATGTCATTGGCAAGAGGAAGATCCTTGGAGGTATTGCTACAACTCCTCTAGGCTCAATGAACCGGTAAGCATAGTTGTAGAATGAAAACAACATTGTAGGCATCAAAACCATTGGAAGCAACAATAACAACATTAGTGAGTAGTAAACCGGTGGAAGACAAAGGCAAGAGGAATATCACCAAGAGTTCAGAGCCTGAGCAAAGCTACAAGCTCAGAGAAAATCTTCTTATTGAGAAAGTAGCTTTGGAGATAGAGGCGAAGAGGTGATAACATGAAAGGAGAGTATAGCAGAGGAAGAGAGAGAAGAAAAGGTTGGAAGTTACAGAGAGGAAGTTGCAGAAAATAGAAAAGAAGTTGAAATCATAGTAAGGGATCAAGAAAGAAAGGAAAGAGAAGTAGAAACGGGAACGAGAAGAAAGGAAAGGCACACTAATAGAGAAAATTGAACCTATATGGGTTGAAGAATCAGAATATCCAGTAGATGAGGAAGAGAGTGAGTAGGTGCAGGTTCGTGAACTCACTCAGCAAGTTGAGCATATGGTTGAAGCAACATACATGGAGATGGAACAAGAGCCACAGGATCAAGACACTGATATCATGCTGAGAGCATTCAAGGTCACACCATAGAATGTGCCACCTCCAGAATCAAAACCAGTCTCGAGCAAGAAAGGAGAGGTTTTATCCTTGATGATGATCTGGTGATGGGCATGCACAATCTTTAATTTGATGAGTCACAACAAAGGATTGTATAGGCATGAAGAAAGCAGCTCCCAGATGATCACACATCACCTATGCAAATAGAGGAAAGTGTGATTGTATTTGATGTTAGAAGAAATCTGACTACCACGGACAAAGCTTCTAAGGCTTATGTAGAAGCCACAAGGTCAACGTTGAAGTTCTTGATATCAGAGAATGATCGGATGGAAAAGGACTTGCAAGAGGCCAGATAGAGAACGGAGCAGTCCGCAATCTTTGCTGTGGCAAAAATGAAGAAAAAAATACTTGCTAAAATATCAACTCTAAAGACCACCATGCAAACACTGTATAGCAGATTTGTCACCGTGGCGATTGTCCATCTATACAGTTTTTAGCAATAGTGTGTGAAGACAACCCAAACTCTCGAAGACATCCATGCTACTATTGCACATGTACATGAATGGACAATGAGGTACAAGGGGTCCCCTCTTTAATTTCACAAGATGATGAAGCCGCAGGCAGAGCTAGAAAAAGCACAGATTCAAATGCTTATCTGGAACTACAAGAAACTCCCTCTGCTCATCACCAGCATTGAGAATTCCTATGCATGGTTGTTCAGGAGTATGGATATCATAGTAAGGACACATAAGATCCCTTCAATCAGAACGCTCACTCAAGCCATGAGAAAGAACCAAGTCATGTTGGAGGTCAATAAGTACATAAAGCAGTTGATGCGCAAAGCCACCAATGATGATTTGCAGTTAAGTGTAAAACACATGCAGAAGTACATTGGTGGTCCAACCACACTCAGGACAATGTTGTGCATGCTTCAAGATGAACTAGGCAGAGGTTTTAGTACCATATACCTGGAAGTTATGGAGGCAAGGCCCGCTTCGATAAAGACATCACCAAAAAATATGGGGATACAATAGCATAGTACCAAGCTTGGTATCAGTTCGTCACCAAAGACCACCACGAGGAGGTTACCAAGTTAGTCTTTCCCCAAGACCCCGAGTGATGTTGTTTTTCTTGTTAGGCTGACTAAAGCCTATTTTGTCCCACATGGGTATATGTGGAAATTATATTATTGTAAATATGTTGTAAGTGAAATTCCAAGTGTCACTCGTTGAATGTGAACAATTACTATGTAATGTGAAGAGTCATGAGGGTAGTCCAAGAGTCAAAGGGGAATGTCAAGGATCACCCCACCCTTTGCTATATATAGAACCTCATAACTCATAGTATAGGCTTTTGGGAGCCAAGCTTTTGGCTAGGCATTTCTTAGAAAAGGCTTGGAGAGTATTATGACAATCCTTGGCTTCTCCACAACGTAGAGCGAGTACATCTCTTTGGAGGAGCAGGCGGTGTTGATTGTAATGTTCCACTATTGGGGCTAGTGACTATCAATGGTGTATGTATGGATGGAAATTTCACTTAATAATATATAATAGAGCCAACACATTTCCATGCATATGTTCTTATTATAGTTGGATTTTTCTAGTTGCTTTAGCAATGTATGCCATTTAACTTACACATTTGTGTATGAACTATTTTGTATTCAATTGTGTGAATCTTATTGAAGACGTGATGTTGGTTTAACCCGTCACTTTGGTTTTTGGACTATTCTACTTTGCAGCTTTTGATTTCATTCCACTCGTGTTTCTTTCAGGTTGTGTACTATTATAGGCTTCTAAGGGGACACACTTCCTTTTCCCCTCCATATGTTAGAACCCCCATGCATCTCACTTGACTCATTGCAAGGTCACACACTTGCTTCTAACAAAGTTATCACACTTACCTCTGCATGCTATCTCAGTCAAGGCATTACTTTACTATTGTAACAGCCCTAGTGAAAATTCCATGTAAAAATATATAAATACCACGGATGATGGGACACGTATTCCAAGATGAATGGTGGGTAGGACATCCTAGGGGGTGTTCATTTGGTTGTTTATGGCTAAGGAAATTGGCAAAGGCAATGGATAAGGCATTAAAGAGGTAAAAGGGTATTTTGGCACATTTATTTATGAAAATAATGGAAATTAGGAGAAAAGGAAGGTGAAAGGTCACATTTTGCATGTGAGGAGGAAATTGAAGGAAAATAATGGAAAATGAAGAAAATAGAGGCCTCATTAATAAAAAGGCTTCTTAGGATCAGTAGTGAAATCTTTTGCCAGTTAAAATTTGGAGCTCTCTCATTATTCTCTCTCTCTCATACTCTTGGTTACTTAGAGTTTTCTTAGAGCACTCTTAGAGGGTGTGGCATAGTTGGATTCTTGGAGCAAGAAGGCAAAGGAAGAGTAGGGAAGCACAAGAAGGCATCAACATCAATAGCTACATCAGATTTTCTTACAGGTACGAAGTTGCATGTATGTTTGTTTCTCTAGTTTTGTTGTGCATGGCACATGCATGTGGTTTATTGGTTGTGATCTATCATTGGCATGGAGGATTGCCTGGATCAACAGTGGATTTCCTAGCCTTGCCATTTCTTGGATAGCCATGGTGATTATGGGTTTACTTTCATTGCTTTGTTTTTGTTGGTTCTCATTTTTCCATAGCTTGGGTTGAGTTACTAGTCCTGGAAGCCTTAGTTGAACAAATTCTCTGGAAGCCCTGTAATAGCTTGGGTTGAGTTACTAATCCTGGAAGCCCTGGTTGGACAAATGCTTTAAAAGCCCTTGGCGGGTTGAGTTACTAGTCCTGGAAGCCTTGGTTGGACAAATGCTCTGGAAGCCCTGTATAAGTTGTGGGTTGAGATACTAGTTCTGGAAGACTTGGTTGGAAAAACACTCTGGAAGCCCTGGAAGGCTTGGATGGAGACCAATCTGATGATGGTTTTTGGTGATGTCCGACTGTGAGGTAGAATCATTGTTTGATGGGTGGAGGCGAGTGGCCTCTGGAAGCCCTAGATGAGTTTTGATTGATTTGTTCTATGAGATCCCACATTCATGCTTGGAATATGACATGGGGATGATTGGATGAAGGGAGAATTGGCTTAACAAATCTATGGTCGGGTGGAACATGGTAGTCCCATCACTAGTTGGTTTATTGCATTTATTAATGAAAAATTCATTCCCTTGATTTTCATGTGAAAATGTACTGATGTATATATGGATTTTGATGGTTGATATGTTTATTGTATTTTTGTTCCTATGATGTTGTTTATATGCACATTTACCCTGGAGAGTGTTACAGAGTGGTATAAGAGCATGGTTCAAACACTTGGACTGGATGGGCTCTACCATAGGTAAAATGAAGAACAAAGGTTAACTTTTAGACCTTTCTGTCATATCTGTTATAATTTTTCTTCTATGGAATATTAGAAGTCAAAAATTTGTCCATACTGAAGGTAAATCCCACTGATAATGTGGTAAAAATTTCAGATATTGGTTCACAATACTTTAGGAATTATGATCTAAGGAAGGTGACCTTCCTGAATGCACCTTTAAACAAGTCACGTTGGCATTTTTGAAATAACTTTTCTTCTGTAGGCTTTGAAAAGATGAAAAATCGTCCACATTGAGGGGAAATTCCAATGATTATGTGGTAGAAATTTTAGATATTCGGTCGCAATATTTTAGGAGATATGTGTAGAGGGAGTCGAACCTTCTGAATTCTCCTAAAATCAGGTCTCAAACAAGTCACGCTGACATTTTTGTTATAACTTTTATTCTGGGCACTCTCAAGAGCTGAAATTTTTTTCCATAATGAGAAGAAATCCCACTTATATTGTGATAAAAATTTCAGACATTTATGCGCTATATTTTAGGAGATATGACCAGTGTAAGTCGAGCTTTTTGGATACTACATGAATTGTGCACCAAATATGCTTGTGTTGGTATTTTTGTTATAAATTTTAATCTACGAAATATCAAAAGTTGAAACTTGAACCACAGTGAGGGAAAATACAACTGATTATATGGTTCAGTTTCCATAACTTGTACTACTACAGTTTAGGATATATGCATTGAATCATTCACTATATTAGTTTGCATGCAAAGTATTTGAGGAAATGCTTAAATGGTTCACTGATTAATTGCATACAAACTGTTTGATAAAATGCCCCAATGAGTATGTTGTTTGTGGTTGGGGATAGAATCGATGTGTAATAGTATTGTTTTAGTTGATATATGCTTACTTGTATGCAAATAGTTTGCTATATTAGTTTGCATGTAAAGTGTTTGAAGAAATGCTTACATGCAAATGTAATAGTATATTAGTTTGAAGAAAATGTAAAAGTATGGTAATTGTTTGAAGAAAATGTTATTTTTTAGATGAGATAGTATTGCAGTGTGATAATATAAATGTAGCGGATTTGTGCCTATTTTCATGCAAATAATTTGAAGAGTTGCATGTAGGGAATTTGAAAGGCTGCATGCAAGGAATTTGAAAAGTTGCATGTAAGGAAATGGAAAAGTGGCATGTTTTTAGTTATTATGTTACAAGTGGAATAAGTGCAATGTTTTTTACTTAGTCTCATACAAAATGTACGAGAAATAAAAATCAATTTCTTTTCAAGTGTGGTTAAATTTAGTAGATCTTTGGAGATCCCATTTCCATAATTGGACATTGAAGATCGGACCATTATAGTAGCTTCCTCCTTCTAGCTTAGTGTGGACCATGGATAGTAACGGGGTATGCTTATAGCTTGTTAGTATTGGTGAATGTTGACTTCAAGTTAATAGACACAATGTCTTGATTTTTGGAACATGTGACTAACTGTATATGAATTATATGTCGCTTACATGTTGATTTCATGATACCTACTTACATCCTTGTATGTTAGGTTACATTTTTTAATATTTTGATTACATGTATCAGTCTTGTAGGTTGATTACAAGAATTGATCGCTTATGTTCAACTACATGCAATTATGCAGATTGGTAGTTGGTTTGGCATTGCTTATGCATATTGTTGGTTGCATGTGGCAATGTGTACAATGGAGTAATGGTTGTTGTCATGCATGAGGTCATGGTTTGTGTACTTGATATGGTCATGCATTGATGACTGGACTCTAGCTATAATGATGCATACATGGTTTTATACTAATTTTGTGTGTATATGTAGTTGTTATGCATCTATGGTCTTGGTTATGATTATGCATGTAGAGTAGGTCAAATATGCCTTGTGAAGTCATTGTATGCAATTTAGGTCGTCATAGTGCTATTGGATGTTATGATGCTAAAGTGTTGGCTGAGATAGAGCAGGAGATGTAGATCATTATAATGAGGTTGCAACATTGGACTTTGGGGTAAGAGAAAATCATCATACAGGTATTGTATGTTTGACATGCAGGTATGTAAATTAAGGATTTTTATATGCATTAAGTTTATATACATTAGGTTTATGTACATGTCTTTTGATGTTATGGTTACATTCATGATAGATGTTGGTTGATTAGTGTAGTTATATGCACATGTGCCGAATAGTCAAGAATGATAGTAACCTGTAGTTGTATGCATTGCTATTGTTGTTTTAGATTAGATAACCCAATGATTGTGCTATATGTTGTTGATGAGTATGTTATCTGTTAACTTGTTGATTTTTATATAGCAGTTAGCTTGATGATTCAGTTTTATGTTGTTGCTGAGCGTGATATATAGCTTATTGTTGTTATATGCTATTAACTCGATGATTAGAGTTATCTCATTGAGATATTGATGTTATAATTTGGATTGGTCATATGTGTGATGGCTATGTTCATTGCATTGAATATCTTGATGTTATATGTATTGTGTTAACCTGGTTTGACCTATGCAAATGGTTATGGTTGCAATATTCAGGTATGAGCCGACATATTTTGATATGTTGTCATGCTAATCTAGACTGATCGTACATATGTGATTGTTATGCATGAATGGAAAATGCTTATGAGCTTATGATGTGAACATATTAGTTAGTTATTGTTATTGATATCATGATTTATGTTTGAATTGACATGTTGTGAAGTTATATTGTGCTAACTAGCTTGATTGTGCACACAAGATAGCCTCCCCTGAGATACATTAAGGGAGTTGCATGGCAAGAGAGGTTGCCATGAAATCTTGAAGAAGGCTTGGGTTGAGCTTTCCCTGGGAACCATGGGGATTGAGTCATGGTGTTTGTTGTTAGTCTTGTGCTTTTGGTCTTTTATGAATTTTTGATATTGATTTGTGGCTTTGTTTATGTCTAGTGTATGGCCATACCACTTTGTTTGCGAAGTCATGTTGTTATTGGTTTTCATGAATTTCTTATTGTGGTTATTTTCGTTCTTGCCTTTTATGTTTTGAGTCTATGGAATTGGTTGGGAAAGATGAAAGTTTATGGAAATTGGGAGAGATGTGTGGAACCCAACTGATGATATATGACCTAGATGAAGCTCTTTGTATGAGTAAGTGCAGTGGAAGGTAAGACTATGATAGTTTGTTGGATTGGTTGGGTCTATTGTGGTAAATGGACAGAAGTAGTGCAGACATGAGAAAGGTAACCAAAAAAGGTAAAGTAAATGGATCAAAGGTTTCAAATGCTTTGGCTATGTTGGGAACTATTGCTCTCAATGCTTGTGCATAAATAAGGAAGTTCTCTTAACCTAGACCTCTCAGGAGGTGAGATTCTACAACTGAATTATTTACAATATTAAGCCTGGAACCAGTATCCATGAGAGCTTTCCAGTATTCAAATCTGGTACCAATTTTGACTTTGAGCATGCAATACATTACATCTCCAGTAATCTGGTTGCATCCTAAACCACTTCAGTCTTCTTCTATTTCTTCATCAGAATCATGCTTATGAATTTCCACTCCTTTAAAAAATTTCTAATGATAAATATAATTATGTGTATGAGCTAAGAAAACATGTTTTTTGAACTGGATCCTTGTTCATTTCCAGCTTTCATTCTTCTAAGTTGACAGTCTTGATGACTTTCAATACAAAGTCTTATGTTCTGCTTCATTGTCTTTCTCAGTTCCTTTATAGCTTTATGGATTCTAGGCAAGATTTGTGGTAGGTCTTCACCAAAATCGTCTTGCTTGAGTTGTCTTATCAAAGCTTCTACTAAGAAAAGAGAAGCTAGTGGCACATATCCTCGGTTAGGATTATTCTTCTTTGCTATTTTTGAATTTAACATAATGCCTTTTGGATTGATAAATTCCCCTTGGGCCTTTCAACGCATCATGGATGAAACCTTTGAAGGTATGGAAGATTTTCTTAAAAAATACATTGACGATATTTTAATTCATTCAGAAGATATTCCTACTCATATCAAGCATTTGAAGATGTTCCTCCAGAGAGTAAAAGAAAAAGGAATAGTTCTTTCTGAATCAAAGATGAAGTTATTCAAAACAATGATAGACTTTCTGGGATACAATATACAGTTTGCTTCTTACCAAGTAATCCAAAGGAGTCTGGATTTTATTGATAATTTTCCTGATGAAATTTTAGATAAAACACAGTTGCAAACGTTTCTAGGAAGCCTTAATTATGTATCTAAATTTCTTCAGCATTGTGCCCAAGAAAGGAAACTTTTGAATCAAATATTACAGAAAGAACCTATCCCATGGAGTGAAGAATGCACTAAAGCTGTTCAGAGGATCAAGGAAAGGATCCGCAAAATTCAGCCTTTAAGTCCAATACAAGAAAGCTGGAAGAAGGTAATCATGACAAATGCCAGTAATATTGGATGGGGAGCTATTCTTTGCCAAGAAAATCCAAAGAAAAAGAAAGAACCGCTAGAAATCTGCCAATATGCCTTTGGATTATGGTCAACTCAAACAAACTGGGCAAGCCACAAAAAATAACTCAGAGAAGTCTGTCTAGGAATTGAGAAGTTCAAAGACTTTGTTATCTATACAAAGTTTTTAGTAAAAACTGATTGTCAAACATTAAAATTCGCCATTCAAAAATGTGATTTTGAAGATGCTGCAATGGTAAGATGGATGATGACACTTAGTCAATATAAGTTTGAAATTGAATTCATCCCTGGCCACAAGAATTCTTTTGCTGACATGCTATCTAGGGAATTCTTGGAGAATAATTCTATTCATTCTTTATCCTGCAATTTCATAAGAATAGGCGAAGATAGTGTTGAAATAGAAACCACTCATGGATGGGTTAGATATAACAATATTAGTTGTACCATGCTATTTGATCATGATGATGAATGGTACCCAGTAAAGGAAATAAGGTGGAGAGAAGGTATTCCCAATATCTGGACTTGGGATGATCAAGAAGTTGAAAATGATTTGGCCATTCAAGAACTTGATTATTTGACTCATATTGGAAATATTTCTTATGAAATTTATTATGAAGATGATAACATAATTGGAAATTGCAGACTAACAATTAAATAGTTCAAAAATCCTTTTAGAAGGACTGATTTTGATCCAGAAAGACAAAAGTTCAACTTCTTTCAAATGATGAATTTAGAAAAATATCTCATCCAATTTCTTCTATCATCTCCAATTTGACTTTAATTATGAAGATTGGCCAACAGAAAGAATGAATCAAGAAGATCCTTTCCCTAATTGGTTCAAAGATTGGTGGAAAATCTACAGTCTCAGTGCTATCCTTACAATGCCCTATCAGTTCACCCGATTAAATATTGATGGTTTTTTTGCACCTGACTCACTCCATACAAGGGTTTTGTATAAAAGTCTCAAAGATCTCATTGAAATAGAATATATCACTTTCCTAAATGCAATAAGGAGATGCGGTCATACTCATTGGTTTGTAAGCCAAAGAATTTGTGCAAGACAACTTGCATCAAGTACTGATGGAACGAGAATGGAATACAATGACTTTCACCAACAATCAGATCCAGACAATAATCCTTTTGGAGAAGTTAACTTTCTTCAACCTCCAGAAGATCATGAAAATCAGATTTGGGAATCTAAAAGAGAAGTTACGATCCAATTCTTTTCCACACATCTCATAGATCATTTCCAACATAGTTATTATACCCATCCACAAGTGTCATCTTTTGTACTGTAAAGTCTTTCTAACCGACAATGGTGTTAGACGTTTCTTTCATGGGTTCTTCATAAAAGAATCTCCATTTTATACACACCTGCACCTAGTACTAGGCATGTCTATGAATCTTTGTGCGGATGTCATTTTAATGTTACCCGAAAGTAATGATTCCTGACATTTTACTTTCTTTATGTCAAATAATAATTGTAAGGATGTTGATACCCTTGCACGGGACCATCAAAACCTGCAACGATTCCTGACATTTTACTTTCTTTATGTCACATAATGTTGCAAGGATTGTGATACCCTTGCACGGGACCATCAAATCCTTCCTTTTTCGGATGATTTCCTTGCATGGATAGTCAATCTGAAGGGATCTTTCTTTTGAGTCATGGATTTCATGAGGAAGAATTTTTCCTATTGAATCGGCTATTTAAAGGAGGGGAATGCCCAGGTGAAGGTATTTGGGTCAAGTCTAGAGTAAGGATCTGAGAAGCCTGCGTCTCTATGTGCAAGCATATGGAAGAACCTAAAGTGGCCAGATATTTTAGGAGTGGTGTCTGGATATGTATGTGTCTATGTTGATCTTTAGACTGAGTCTGCTTTATGAGTCAGGTAGCCTACATATTTCACTTTCTATGCAAGGATGTTCATCTGTTTAATGCCACAACATTCTATCTCAGTGGAGATCTTGTTGTTCTTCTCATTCTTGTTAAAATCTGTGAATCTTTGAGAGTTCTTGTAATTACCAGCTTCTATCAGTAATAAAATTGTATGTCTAGAGATGTATGTGTCTACGTTGATCTTTAGACTGAGTCTGCTATGTGAACCAAGTAGCCTACAGATTTCACTTTCTATGCAAGGATATTCATCTGTTTAATGCAACAATAGTCTATCTCAATGGAGATCTTGCTGTTCTTCTCACTCTTGTTAAAATCTCTAAATCTTTGAGAGTTCTTGTAATTACCAGCTTCTATCAGTGATAAAATGGTATCAGAGCCAAGTTGCATTTCGTTTGAGCATACTATTGGGAACATCTGAGTTTGTTTAAGTCTCGATAATGTTTGTTTCCTGTTAAAGCCGAGGATGGCGTCTATGGTGTTTGAAGACTAGGAGATTAGAACTTCTTTCCAAGAGGAGCCGCGAAACCTACTCTGTTTGTGATCATAATACTGATAAAATTGGTACACAACATTTTGAAGATTTCTGTCTTTTACTCAGAATTTTCATAAGTTAATTGTCTTCTGTTATACTTGTATTTCTTCACGCTGTTATGGATTCTTTATCTGCATCTAATTCGCGTCATGAATTTGGAGATAAATCTTTTGAAGAAATTCTAAAAGAACATGAAGAAGCAAATATCGAGAAAAGAAATTCATCTGTTACAGAGTCTATATTTCTTGATAAGTTTGTTAATCTATTTTCAGAACTAGTTGCATCTAATTCCTAGACTCTTCCAAAAATCGACCTGAAAAGTGTTTACAAAAATTTTGGATTACTGGAGTCCATCCAGTTCTAGAGATATAAGGTCAAAGAGGAAGTCTTGCAAACAACCTCTAATAACAATATCCTTCATTCTCTGAATATTATAAACCAATCTGAGTTTGACGTTGCCAGAAAAGCAGGCTATAATTGTTCCCATTTTGGCCATGTCCAAATAGGTATTCGGCCTCTGCACCGAAAAGGTCAGGATGTTGCCTTTTTCTCTTGTGTTTTTTATCGAAGATGGAGAACTTCTCCTAAGGCCCTAATTGGTGGATGCCAAGGGACCCTTGCCTATGGCCCATCCTCATGGTCTTACTTTCCTGATTTCTCCATAGCTTTAACAGACCAAATGCTATAAATGATTTGATTCTAGGGTTGCAAACACATGGTTATGATGATTTTAATGATGATAGTAAAAATATAGCCATATGGTGGTCCTCTGTAGTCAAATTCTATAAAAAGACCACTCCTTCTATGGTTAAATCTGTCTCATCACAATCTAAATTTACCACTTTGATCACCCATGATTATGGCATGAATCTAATTGCCCCCCAGATGATTCCTCGGTCTGAATTAAACCCCCCTTCAGAATGGGTCACCAAATGGGAATCAAACAGAAAACCCATTCGACCATCTGATGTAAATTCTTCCACAATCTTTACCATCAAAGATGGTAATGTTCATACCATCTTTCCAGAGTCACGAACTGAGTGTGGTGGACCTTCTGTTAATATTTCTACATCTGTAAATACTACTCCCACATTCTCAATTGATCCTACATTTCTAAACACTGTAAAAAAGTTAGTTTTGAGTGAAATTGATTCCTCTAGTAACTCCCTAGCTGCTATCTGCGACCATCCCCACTATTCTAAAACCTTCTGTCAATTCTCTTCACAACCACCAAATTCACATGGAAATATTGAAGAAGACAGAAGGAGGGTAAATATGATTACTTTTATACCAGACAAAAGTAAATCTGAAGAAGAATATACTAGGACAAATTTCTTCAACATTCATGAAGAAATAATTATTCAATCAACACAAAAAAACAACCATCAGGATTTAGGATTCACAAATGGATCAGAAATTCCATCATATAGGAAAAATCCCAAATATTAAATTCCAAAGCACGTGGAAATTCCTTCAGACAATGAAATTTTTGCCTTTCTAAAAATCTATAAAGGGATTAGTCCATATGATCCTGACAATCAATGGAAGAAGAAAATGTCTAATTAGGACATTTTCATTCATAAATATGAAAACAGATATGTTGAAGAACTTAGACTGCTGCCTAAGGAAGCAAGAAAAATTTTTAACAGTCAGAAAAATGAGGAATGGAAAAAATGGATGAAATCCAACGATTAATGGATTTCCTTTTATGAGTGGTATTATCTTTCCTCCAATCAAATAGAAGAATCTTTGAGGAAGAGTTTCTTAAATTAGGCTAGGCAGAAGAGAATTCTAAATGTTGATAATTTTGTAGCAGAAAATATGGAATTCAATCTTGTTACTATTCCATCTCCTCTTGTGACTCCAAAATTTTCTCCAAAAATAAAAGGCATGTTAATCAAACCTAACCTGCCCAGAGAATTGTAGGTCCTAAGGACAAAAGGAGAAAAATTAATAAGAGATATCTGCAATTGCTTGCAGGTAAACATGATTAGTTCTGGTTCCCCTGCAAAACATAAGTGGGAACTTTTTGACGGACAGATCTATGAAACTGACAATGATTTTCCACTTGGAAAAATTTTGTTATCAGAAAAAATGATGGGAAAATCTTCAAACTTTTCCCAATCCAGACAAAGGACTCGGTGAAAGACTTTGTCCTTGCCACAAACAGGACTAATCTTGCTCTTTCCAGTTTGGAAAAATATCTGAGAAACCGACATAAGTCCATATAAGAAATGAATAACATTCTGAAAGACTTAATGAATAGAGTGTTGCAAAAGCAGGATTATGCTTTGGTTTGTTTGAATGACAATGTCAAGACTTTAGCGGAAAATTATAATCATATAGCTGAAAGTTTGGATAAGCTCAGAATATCCACACAAAAAAAAAAAAATAGTTAATGCAGCTATAGTTCATGGAAAGGAAATCGTTAGAGTAAATTCCAATCTTGATGTTATCAAAAAGCAATTTTTGAATGTTTCCAGTTCTATTGAATTATTGAAAAAGAGGCCTTCATCAGACTCTTACAAATCCATTACTCTGTTTAGTGAACCTTCTTCACAGATGCCTTACACTATCTCTGGTATAGTATCAAGTCTTACAAAGCAACCTGTAGAAATAGAGTTTCCCAAACCAGGAACCTCTTATCCCTACAGTATTTTTGCTGCCCCATGTTATTTTTGACATCTAAAATCAAATCCCATAACTTCCTCACACCCTAGTACATCAACTAGTTCTTCCCTAACATAATGGATCAAGATGAAGAAAGCAGAGGAGGAAAGTTTAAAAGAAGAAGAAACAGGAAGAAAGCAGTGGTATGATGAAGAAGAAAAAGAAGATACTAGGCTGCATAAAATAGAGATAGATGATGAAGAACCTTCCTTAGAAAAACTTGAGGATTATGTATAGAATTTTTCTCCTCAAGACAAAGCTCAGTTTAACATTCCTGAAGATAATATGGTCCATGCAACCACATCTAGATCTACTTGGAATTCTGCTTGGAGTCCTGCCCCAGACAAAAGAGATTTGATGAAATATGAATATCATAAAGATTGGTCTGCATCGTCCACATATTCATGGAATATAGGTAATTTCATTGAGGTAGAACTTTTGTCAGTCATGAATTCTATTCTTGTCTATTATAGAACCTAGTTGACTAATGACATTGGACCAATCAATTCTACCAGAAGAATTATTGGTGGATTTGAAGGATCTTTGGACTCATGGTTAAAAGCTGAGACATTGAAAGATCCTGCTCTGTTAAACACATGGGAAAATTCACAAGTTCTGAATGTAGATGGAAGTGTGTACATGGACCCTACAATCTCACTCCCTGTAAACAATATGATTGGTTGTTTACTTTATGGTATCACTGTAAATTTTATTGGTTTTCCCTAGATTAACAATGATCTAACTGTTATTACTTTGGTTGCTATGGAACTCCATAATATGCAGCATTTTGATGAATATTTTAATGAGTTCCTACACAGGTTGCATACTCTATCTCCTGAACTCATTCTTAAACCAAAATGGAAAGATAAATTCATCTCTTCTTTACCATTATGGGTTTCACAAGCTATAGTCACCAAATTGCCTGGAAAAATCGGTGATTATAAATTCAGAGTTATAAGGCAAGCAGTTAAGGCAATAATTGTTGAACTTTGCTCACAAATGAAGATTGCTAGAGCAGCCACAAATCCGAAAAGGCCGCATGGCTATCAACAATTATGCAAACAATGGCATCTTTCTGCCCCAAAAAAATCAGAAGGGAGGAAACAAAGTGCTTACAAGGAAAAGAAGCACTCTTCAAAGAATTTTTCTGGAAAAAGAATTATCTATCATAAAAAACCCAAGGACTACAAAAAGACATAGCTATACTCCAAAAATAAAGAAGTCAAATGCTACCATTGTAACAAGAAAGGGCATATTTCCCCAAACTATCCAGACTTACAAAAAGACAGGAAGAGAGATAAACTAAAGAAAAGAAAGAAGAAGATCTTCTACAGATATAAATCTGGAAAGGTAAATTATTTGAATTTGCCTAATAGTTGTGAAGAAATCACTAGTGAAGAAGATTCAGATTATGTAAATAGATTTAACTCTGATTCTAACACTTCTGATTCTGAAGATGAATATTGTAATGATCCCCATTGTGTGGAATGTTTCAAAGATAATTGTGATTGCAGCGATCCAGATGTCTGCCAGTGTCATTCCCTAAATATGATAAAACAGCCAGAGACAGAAGAACAAACAAGAAATATGTTCGCACAAATGATGGCAGCCACAGATCCCAGTTGAAATAAATGTATAAAGAATTGTTGGTAAATCAACTAAATTCAAAAACAACAAATATGTTATCTAGTAATTATTTTATGATCATGATTATGGTGAAGTTTATATATGTATACATGTATGTATGTATGTCGTTGTCTGACAGGATCATGATTGTTTTCTGCTAACGTTTATATATGTATGTATGTATCCATGTATCTATGTAACTATCTAACAGGGTTCTCAGGGATCATTCTTGTGGAGGAATGATTGCTTATGCAGGAAAATAACCTGAAGAGGTTCCTAGTCTTACAAGGAATCAATTGGGAAGAATAGTCACAACAAATATATGAGGTCAGTGTCATGTGGATATGATTTGATATTATATACTTGTATTATGCATATGTCTATGTTGTAACAGGTAATGTTGAAGGATACATCAACAAAGTGAAAGCAGTGTGGTCTGCAACATGTTAGGATAAGCATGAATAAGTCACTGGAAGCAAGGTTTCTTGGTAAGGACAGTGTGGTTTTGAATGTGTGGTAATATTGTTGTGCATACGTTGTATATGTTGTACATGTTGCATCT
>APFE030541843.1:0-12823 GCA_000404065.3 Pinus taeda | reverse complement strand
GCACAACAATATTAATAAGGGGTATAACTACAATAGTAATGGGGTAATCACTAGTATTATAGGGACCCAACAAAATTTAACGAAATTCCAGTTTTTATTTATCAAGAAATTGGACACTTTCACCGACATAAATTTCTCATTTTTCTATAGATCTGTGCACCCATTGGCCGAGATATTTTGTGGCCAGATACATAATATTAATAGTAACAACCTCATAAAATTTCAAGAGAATATGATTTACCATTTGAGAGATATTTGAAAAACAAGTCTGCTACATGAAAATGATATATTTTGTGGAGAAAGGTCAAAGTGGTGGTCAACGCATCATGGAGCAAAGTACTTGAGCCAAGTCAACACCAAATCAACCATCAGATCGTGTTCTCTTCTCCAATTCCAAAAGGTAAAATTGAGGTAAAACTAGCCTTAAACTTTTTAATTTGTTAAAGATTCTAGAAATTTTGATGAAAAGCTATTGTAAACATGTAGTTCCAATTTATCTCCCATACCCTTTAACAACCAATCCCACAAGCTATGATTGATTCTTTATCAACAAAATCCTATCACCCATGCAATCAGCTCATTGTTTTCCATGGTCATAATGTTGTTCTTCTATGCTTTCACCACCACCACTCTCTTGTTTAAACTTTTTGTTCTTGTTAATCCATGTTGTCCTTAATGGTCCATCAACATGATCTTCTTGAGAAAAAAATTATTTTACAAATAGAAAAACTTGAATTCATGGTAGATGTTTGTAGCACATGATCAAAATGTATATGTAGCACTTACATTATGTGTCATATTGTTCATCTTCAAATTTTTAATGGAATCCAAGAAAGGATGAGTACAAAGCCACAAGAAGAAGAAGGTTGCAACAAGGCTTTGTTCACACATTCTTGAGATCACTTGGAAGCATATTTTAGGCTTTGATAAGTTGTATAACCCTCACCAACAACTCTTATTTTTTGTTATGTGCAACTCATCTTGTCAAACCTTCACATTGGGAAGTCTTCTTCATTCATTAGTTTGTGAGTTGTTGAAGAAACTATTTGATAACATTGTTGAAATAGGATTGGTTGCTATGCATGGATGATAAGAAGACAATCATTCTGGGCTGCAATCTATGGTCATTTTCAGCCATACTAATGGGATAAACTTCACAAGCATGGAAAATACATTCAATAGATGGAGTAAAATTCTTGTGTGTTCTTCACAATACGGTATTCTACCAAGGCTTGAACAATTTGAGCACAATTAAGTAGTGACAAGAAACTTGTAATTTGTTTCTAAGAAAGAGTTTTGTAAAGGCTTAAAATAGTGATAAGTACTTGGATATGATACTATATGGGCATCATTTACTTTCACACAAGTTGCTTATAATAAATAATGAAGTGTTGTTTTTATTAAGAAAAGAACAAGTCAACAAGTATCACTTCTACCTCTATAGCATCAATGAGCAGCCTCATACGTAAAGACTTCAAGTTGTTTGAATTTCAAAGGAGGATGGGTAACTCTTCTTTCTTACTCTAATGACACAACAAGCAAGTGTAGAAACAAAGAGTTATGCTACTATCTTAGTAATATTGAAAAAAAGAGAGAGAAAAGTGCATCTTATTGAGGTAGAGGGTCAATATTGCTCTCTTGGAGCTTTGGTCAAGGATTTAGTTGAAATGACAGAATAAAGGAACACAAAGAAACAGTTGGATTGTGAAACTTTGCAATGCATTGTTTGCATGAGGACATGCAAAATCTCTAGTGTGGGGGAATGTTGGGCCTACAATTTGTCATAATTTTGTTAATGAAACCATCCATTTTCGCATCATTCCATTCACCCATTGTCATCATTCTTAACCATATTTCTTCATAAATGCACCAAATTCCTGCATACATGTTTACATAGTTTATTATTATTATTTCCATTATTTTTAATGAATTAAGAAGAATTTTGCATGGTTTTACTAATGACAGTTCAGCAAGTTCAAGTTGTTGTATTTTTTTGATGTTTTCGTAGTTATCTCCATGGTTGAGGTAGTAGCACCACTCTAGAAGGAAATCCAACACTTGGACTTGGTTTCTAGAAGTACCAATATGGATTTGTATTGGTCAAATTCCACCCAACTTGCGTATGTGGACCTCCAGCATTAAATCAAGGGAAAAGTGCAGCAGTTTTGACCAGTCAACTTCAAACATGAATTTCGAAGAAAAAAACATGGGTTTTGTTCAAGACAGGCCCAATTAGGTTGTCAATGAGACTTTTTCTCAAATTCGTTACCATTTGAAGTTATTTGGATATTACGTGGATATACGGTTTTTCAATTTTTCATTTAATGCACAATCAACAAAAAGGCCTCAACGAGTTGTTCTTTAGAAAATTTGTGGCATAGAGATAATTTTGATCAGATCTGGGATGATCATTGATCCAAAATTGGTGGAGAGCGGGCCAATAGTAGCCAGCTTGTAGTCCCTTGAAGGTTTTCTTCTTGGCTACAAATTCACTTCCACAAGGCCAATCATGATAGGCCAAAAGGATGTCAAAAAAATCCTCCTCCCTGACACATCTTCTCATAATTTGATATGGACCTAGCTTGAAGAGATTGCCCATAATCCAAGTGAATGGTGTGCTTTTCCTTATCATTTTGTTATTTTCCTTGGAGGACATATTTGGAGGGAACTGTGCAGCCACTAAGTAGTTGGCTATGTCAGCAAACCACAAAGAGAGAATCGAAATAGAAAATAAATGCTTATATTGCAGTTGATCATCAACCATTCCTTCCTAACTTGTAGGCAAAGTGATTCTGGACAAAAAATATGCAACTACATTTCTCTACTAGACTTATCAATGATAGTTAGATCAAATTTTTGTAACAAAAGTAACCATCTAATGATTTGGGCATTCACAACAAACTTGTTCATAAAATATTTAATCACAGCATGGTCAATATGTACAAAGGTCTTCTAACCAGTGATGTAATGTCTAAATTTATTCAAGGAATGGACAATAGCTAGGAGCTCTGTTTCTATCATGGTATAGTTCAATTCAACCTTGGACAAATTTTTGTTGATGAAGTAAATGGCATTAAGAATCTTGTCATCTATCTGGCCTAGAGCTGCTCCTATAGCTTTGTCTAATGTGACAAACATTAAACAATGTTTCAATGTGATGAACAATGCTTAAAATCAAATGTGATGAACATTACCAGACGATGAAATGTGACAATCATTTCCTAATCATTGAAAGGTGACAAGTATTACCCAAGGTTTCAATGTGACAAACATAACCTAACATTGTAATATGAGGAACATTATTTGATGTTGCAATTTGATAAACAAATCTAGATTTACATTACTAGATGTCACAATATGACAAAATGATCTTGGAATGTGACTAAAAATTACCTGATTTCACAATGTGACGAACATTACTTGATACCACAATGTGATAAATGAATCGAGATGAACATTACCCAATGTTGTAATCTAATGAACATTTCTCAACATTTCATTGTGATAAACATTTCCTAACATCATAATGCGATGAATATTATTTGATGTAGCAACGTGATGAACATATTGAAATGTGATACACATAACTTGAGGTTGCAAATGTGATGAACAAATATAAATGTCCAAAATGTGATGAACGTTACTCAATGTCACAATGTGATGAACATAGTCCATTACAATGTAATGAACAAATCTAGATGTTACAATGTGACAAAGATTGTCTAATGTCACATTGTGATGAACATGCCTTAACATGACAATGTGGCAAACAAATCTCACATGACATTCAACCATGGTCAACAATGACATCCATAGTCAACCATATTGAACCATAGGCACCCATAGTCAAACATAGGCAACCGTAGTCAAACCATGGTCAACCATAGTCAACCATGGTGAAAAATAGTTAATCATGGTAAACCATATTCAACCATGGTGAATAAAAGTTAATCATGGTCAAGCAATGTCAACCATGGGAAAATTATCAAGCATGGTCAATCATCGGTAACTATAGCCTTTCATGGGCAATCATGATCAAACATGGTTAAATATAGTCATATATAATCTATATTTTCAAGCATGGTAAACTTTAGTTGGCCATAGTGAACCCTGGTCAACCATAGTTAACCATAGTCACCCTTAGTTAACCATAGTCCACCATAGTTGACCATAGTCTACCATAGACAAATACTATGTTCAACTATGTTAAACATGTCAAATAATCTACATGTTTAAACATGGTCATATGTGATCTACCAAAGAAAACTTGGTCAAAATATCTAAATATTAAAAAGTGGTCAAATGTTATCTACTAAAGGTGACTTCATCAAACATGGTCAACCATAGTCAACTATGGTTAACTTTGGTTGACCATAATGAACCATGATCAACCATAGTGAAACATGATCAATCATAGTCAAACATGGTTAACCATAGTTAACCATATTCAAACATGATCAAACATAGTCAACCATTACCAACCATGGTCAAACATTGGCAGCATGGACAACATGGTCATCCATAGTTTAATATATACAACATGGTAAATTGTGTTTAAACATTATCGATATGGTCAACCATTGTTAATTGTAGTCAACCTTGGTCAAATATGTTAAACCATGATTAGCATGGTCAACATGGTCAATCATAGTGAACATTGTCAACTATAGTCAAATATGGTTAACCTCACTCAATCATAGTCAACATGGTCAAGTCATGGTTGACCATAGTGAGAATGGTTAAATATGGTCAACCATGGTCATAGTTAACATAGTTACTCATGATCAACCATAGACAACCATTATCTTTTATTGTCAACTTTGTTAAATGTTGCTAACCATGGTCAACTAAAGTTAACATTGTCAATGATAGTGAATAATAATTTATCATAATCAATTATAGTTAAATATGAACAACCATGTGGCAAACATATTTGATAATTGTTAATCATGGTCAACCTTATGCAACTGTATTTTCACTAAAATAAAACATTGTCAACCATAACTAAATCATATATAACCATAGTCAAGTGATTAATATACATCATCAGAACCATTGATTTTTAAAAAAGAACATATGACATCAATCTATATATAAAATATAATGGTGCTAATTTTAAATTAGGATAAATAAATAAATAAACAAACTACCAAAACAAAGAAATGAAAGGAAAGTTAAGACTACTAGTCAAAAAATAGATTTATATACACTTAAATTTACGCATGTTTAATTTACTCTCTACTTAACTATTATTTATATTATGCAGTGTTGTTTTGATTAAATTTGGTATAATTCATCGAAATAATGCATTTATGTCGAAGGGCATGAATACAAATGCGCAGGAGTAGTATTTTCTTTCCATAAAGGAGATATCATCCTTTCTATTAAAAAATAAAGGAGTACATAAGAAAAAATTACAAAGTCTCTTGAATCCAACAAAAGCATCCACATAGGAGATCCTTGAGCAGTTTTACATCCAAAAACCTAACAATCAAGCTATCCACCGCACAAAGGGAAACTGATGAAATATGCATAGGAAACATATGATTTAAAACCAGAAAACTGGGCCTATTAGTCCCAAAATATGGATACAAAAATAAAACTGTAAGAAAACACTAACATACGCTTGTTTTACAATACAGAGCGTTGATAAAAGAAACTTTTAATAACTATAATCCAATTGAATCAACTATACATTGATAGGTATCTAGAAGGATCCTCTCCCTAGCAGTTGAAGGCCTTTTCGTTCCTAAAAAACTATCTTTCATTCCTCCTCTTAAAGTAAGAAAGTAACTTATCAAATGGGAATTATAACTTCAAAATGCGAATTTTAGCCCAAAAAAAATTATGTGTATGTTGGAATGACATTTTTTTTACAGGGTAAATTTTCAACATTTTTTAAAAATGGTAGTGAAAACCAATTTTTAAGAATGAAAAAACACCTTGAAAACGAAAAGTGTTGATGCTAGAATAATTTTTTATTTTTTTGGGGTAAATTTTCAACATTTTTTAGCAATAAAAATAAGGATGAAAATAACATGACTCCAAAAAAACCTTAAAATTACAATAATTTTCAAGCATGGCATTAAAGATAAAATATCATGTCTCTGAAAAGCCTTAAAATTCCAACAATTTTTAGCCATGGCGTTAAAGATAACATTATTTTTAATTGTTTTCAACCATAAAATTAAAGATAAAATATTATAACTCAGAAAAACCATAAAATTTTGATAATTTTTCAACCATGGAATTAAAACTAAATATCACAACTACAAAAAATTTTAAGTTTCAATATATTTCAACCATGGCATTAAGGAAAAAATATATGACTAGTTTTTTTTTTATATGAATAGATGAATGGAAGAGCCATTAAAAACCTAAAGTAATTTATTTTTTAAGTGCTACAAGTATCATTATTTTAAGATATTAATTTAAGAAAACTTGAAAAACTGCAACAAAAATTCAAAAATCAACCATCAAATTGGCATGCAGTATAGGCAAACTTGACCCATTACAATGAAATCTTAAAAGTCAACCATGAAATTGGACACTGTAGGGCCAAAATTGATCCATTATAAAGAAAACTTTAAAATCAATTATCAAATTGACACATAATGAGGTTGGGTTGCTAGTCGAGGATCAACACGGACCCCGCATAAAAAAAATAAATAGATAAATAAATAGCTAATGAATAAAAATTAAAAATATAAACAAAAATAAAAATTAAAAATTTGAAAAAAAAAAATTAAAAGTAAAACAAAAACAAAAAAAAAATAGAACAAAACCAAAAACAAAAAGTTAAAAAAAAAATTAATAACCAATAAATAAAAAACTATATTAAAACATAATAAAAATAAATGAAAGTAAAAAATAACAAAAAAAAAAACTAAAATTTGTTTAAGAAACAAAATTAACTCAACAAAAGATACCAAATTTACCACCAAAAAAACTAAATAAAAAATAAACATAAACCAATTGAATAAAAATAAACATAAACAATTGAATAATTAAAAATATAAACAAACAACCAAAAAAAATACAAATTAAAGAAAATTAAAAAAAAAATAAAAAATTATTTTAATCAAGTTAAAATAAGTAATATTTTTTAAAATATATTAAAAAAATTTTAAAAGAATAAAAAAAAAAAAAAAAAAATTAAAAAGGATTTTTTTGGTTAAAATAAACATGTTAAAAACAATAAAAAAAATTTGATAGAAACCAAAAAAAAATAAAAAATCAAATAGAAAATCATTAGAATTAAAAAAATTCACCACCCTTGGCCCTTGGCTTCGACGCCCATTCTACTAGCCCTTCGGCCCTCGACTAGGAGAGGACCAAAATTGGCCTTCGCCAGTCGAGGTACAAGGGATGTATTGTTATTTTTTCTTTTTTTATTGTTTTTTTCTAATGTTTTAATTTTATTTTTATTTTTTAATATTTTCTTTTTCTTTTTTTTTTCAATTCAATTTTTTTAATCTGTTTTTAATGTTTTCTAAAAGAAATTTTAATGTTCTTCTTATTTTTATTTATGTTTTTTATTTTATTATGTTTTTTTTATAAATGGCATGTTTTATTTTCATTTTTGTTATTTTACTTAAAATTTTATGTGAATTATTGTTTTTAGAAAAAAAAAAAAAAACTTCAAATTTCATTATCTTTAGATATAAAATTCATAATAAGATTATTATTTTTTTTCCCAACATCTTTTTATTCAATTTTTCGATAAAAATAGTTTATTTAACATGTCATTTTTAGGCTCTGATGGGGGTGACCAAACTGTTGGCCAAATAACCTTGGGGTCCACCCCATGAGGCATGTGATAGGTAATATTATGATGGTGTATAGGTTGATGTGACTAGATGGTGGTTGTCACGCCCCTACACCAGCAGTAATCTTCCAATTGCACTATAGTGAGGTGCGGCACCACCGACCACTTTCTTTTCACCAATGCTTATGATCGTCGACTACGCCTAACATTCGTACTTAGTTTATTTTTTGTTACCAAGTATTATCTTTGTCCTTTATACAAGATGAAACCCATACACATTCATCATAAACAACATTAACACATGTAAATGCCCAATAGTATAAAGGGAGGGGCAACTCCCCAATGTGAGTCTGCCCATATATCAATATATATAATATTCAATTTTTACAACATAAGCTAAATCTTGGAGGAAACCCTAAATTTACACTTAGCCAAATTTCCAAATTCCGCAAACTCAGTTGCCCAGCTTGCCGGCCTGCTTCAACGGTTGCCGCATGTTCTACCCAACTCTTCATTCACCCTTGAATGTGTTCGTTCATCTCATCGTGCCATTTGACCAACTTGGGTGCCCACTCATGTCATCGTGCATGCCTACCCGGCACGTCCGCACATCAACCACCTTTGTTCACAACCCTTCACACTTCTTCACTTGGATCATCCTTCATTCATTCAGCAAACGCCCTCACCATACTACCCTGCCTAACATTATCGTTCAACCCAACTGTGTCTTCGCTCGGCAGGTGCGCACACACTTGTGTCGCCTCTCACCCGAACTCCCGTTCACGATCTCGACCTCCCTTTGTTCGGTGGGCCGCACGTAATACGACCTACAGAACTCCCATTCATGACCTCTGGTTCAACCACCCTTCATTTCGCTCACCGTGTCACCTACCCAAGTTGGGTGCCCACCCTCCGTGTCCATGTTGCCCAACCTGGGCGCACGCTGCACGACCGTGTCACTAACACCCTACTTGGGCATGCCCTACACGACCAGGTCGCCAATGCCCTACTCAGGTCTACACTGCATAACTGGGTCGTCAATGCCCTACTCGAGCACACTCTGCATGATCGTGTCACCGACGCCCTACTTGGGCGTGCTTTGCACGACCAATGCCTCCATCTGAACTTCAACACTTGCAACTCACCCTTGCACTTCTTCGCTCTTCACTTGGCTCCTCCAAGTGATTTGCGTCCAAGTTGCTTCCACATCTCCACAACTCATCTTCAAACTTATACACACGCACGCCCATCGTGCATGTGCCCAGCTGACCCATCCATGCATTACACACCCGTCGGCTTCACCATACTTCAACACGTCAGCCCACCCATTTATGTGGGTGACCACCCCATTGTTTCGTCGGCCCACTTGTTGGCCAACCCATTGGTGGGGGCTCCCGGGACCGCCTACAGGATATAATTTTTCCACACGCATAACTCCATCGCACATTCTTCCAAGTGACTCGTGTGACTCCACCATGGCCGTAGCTCGCCCGTCCGCACCGCAGGCCACTCTGTAGCTCGTGGCCCTCACAGTGTTGGTCTGAATAATTCAATCTGTCTACATTCATTATAATGCGAAGAAGCTTTAACGCAACGATTTTCAAATCTTGGGTGATGAACTTAGAGTGCAAGGTGGCAAACTTGAGCACCGGTGCTCGAGTGAGCTTGTCAGGGCCATGGGATAATTGGATTTTTGTAGATGGTTCAGATATTGCTATTGTGGCTTCTCAGGTGGGCTTTTTTGCTTTCATTTGGGATCCTAATAGGTTTAGCGGTAACTCCTCTCTTAGGTGTTGTAAGTTTGGTTATGTGTGGCGAAACCCTAGGTGTCAACGATGATGGGTTGCTCTAGGAAGATGGGTACCCGACAATCTCAAAATAATTTGGTTTTCTTGGTTCTTCTATTTTTCATAGTTTGTTACGAAGGTGACTAGTATTGTGATGTTGTCTCTCATTCTTTTGAGTGAGTGGTCTAGTCGGTGGGCAAGTTCTCATGTGGGGGCTTATTCTAAATCAAATTTTCCTTAAGGTATCCAAGGTGTGTGGTGGTTCTCATTTCAATGGTGTATCACAGAGAAAATTCACTAGGCTAGTGGAGGAATCGGTCACCAGTTGACTTTCACGACTATGATTTGCCTTTACCTGTTTATGTCTATCGTGGTGTTGGGTTTTTGGTTGCGTGATTTTAGTCTAAGAATTATTTTCGGCCCTCCCCCGTTTTGGTTGTCGGTTGTTGTTGGGGTTAAGTCGACCTAATTTCTTGGAAGGGTTTTGATAGCAAAGACTCGGCATGAGATCTAGCTTGGACAGGATTGTGAAGGCACCATGTGGTGGTTGTGGCAGGCTTCACGTTTGTTCGGGCAAATTATGGTGGTAAATTCTTCCTAGGTGGTTGGGTTCTCTTATGCAATTCAAGTAAACAGTTCTTGGTGCCAAAAACCATCCCTTGATGGTTTGGTTGTCCCCACCGTGAAGGTGGGAATCATAGCCCTATCAAGTGCCCAACCAATGACCCGAGTTCGACTTTAGAGGATTCAATTATTAGGGAATGGGTGGGTGAGGTCACCCATGCTCGTAGTCATTCTACATGCATAGTGGAGGCACTAGCCATGTTGGAAACAATTTTTGAACATTTGAGAGGAGTTCGAGCCAACCTAGACATTATAAGAGGGAACCGTTATGAAGATAAGAACGAATTGGTGGCATACATGAATGACATTCAATTCAACCTCAATGAGACTTTGGAGCAACTCGAGAGCAGTCGACAGAACCATCAACGCCTCAACAGCCATTTGCATGACTTGGAGGCTTGAGTAAAGCACATTGAATTTCATATGCATGAGCAATATGGCTTTCCAATAGTTCCTCCTAGGCTTCCTCCTCACCATCCTCAGTGACATGATGTTCTCAGGTTCTCTGCCTTTTTTGCCACCGTTTTTCTCTGTATGGCTGGTTAGCCTATCGACAATAATGGTTGTATGATTATAACTTCTGCATTCTCTAGCTCCCCTCGCTTCATCTCTGGTTTACTTGAAGCGAGGGGAGCTGTGAAGTCAATCTTTGTACTTTGGTTTACTATGCTAATAATATAAAAATACTCATTTGATCGAGAAAAAAATGTCATTTTTAGCAAAAATACCCCAAAATACATATTTTTTAATTATATCTATATGCAAAAGTATTTTTTAATTATATCTACATGCAAAATGTGTATTTTTTTGTTGAGTGTTAATTTTTTGTGATAATTATTTTATGTGTATTGAAGTATTAATTAATGATGTATAAATATGTAAAAAATCTTAACTTCAAGATAATAATATTATTATTATTATTATTATTTAACTTTGCAAAAAAAACATTGCAAAGAAAACAAAAAAACCTTAAAAAAAGATCTTAGGACGAAAAATAAGAAAATGAATAATCCTTGTCCTGAGGATGAACCACATTTGTTAGTTCGAAACGTCAACCCAATCCTTACAATGTGATTAATCCAAAAGACTATTCTCTACATCATGGATCACAAAAGTCTGAGATCTAACAAGATGAATAAAATAACTTGAAAAATGGTTAAATAATCAACATTTAAAAAAAATTGTGCATACTTAAAACATAAAAAAAAAAAAATTAAAGTGTTAAATATATGCCTAAAAAAAGTGTGATGCTACTTTCAAAATCGCATAAAAATCAATAACATTTAAAAAAAAATATATCCATACTTAATATATCAAAAAATTTGAAGTGTAAAAAATAAGCCCTAAAAAAAGGGGTTGACATTACATCAACACTTTTCAAAATTGGCATAAAAATCACTAACATTTAAAAAAAATATGCATACTTAATACATCAGAAAATTTAAAGCATAAAAAGTACTCTTAAGAAAAATGTATTCTAAATCAACATTTTTCAAAATCATATGAATTTTTGCAACTTTAAAAAAGTGAGACTAAGTGTTTTTTTGGATAGAAAGTCAACTTGATTGTTCTATTCTCTAAAAATCTATTGAAAAGTCAAATATTGGAAAAAGTCTTTAAGGTGTTGGATACAATTCAACCAGTAATTTAAAGAGAAAACCTTTAAGTGGCCCTTATTTGGATAGTCAATCCACCACACATTTAGAATCCATGTGAATGCACAATAAAGATATTCTAAGAATTAGCCATAAGAAGAAAAACCCAAATAATCATCACTTCAACTTTTATATTTGAACCTACACCGGTATTTAACTCGATATAATAAAAAATATAGTGAGAAAGAAAATAATTGCACCTCCTCCACACACCTCCAATAACAATATAAAACAATTCTATTTAAAATAAACTATTTATTTTTTAAATTTGAAATAATATCTATCTAATTTTTTAGATTCAACATTACAATATGTTTTTTCAAAGTGTAAAATAATTAAAAGTGAAATGTTTGAATCTAAATCATATGACTTGAGTTTAAAACGGGGAAGCAATTTATTTATCCATTTCAGAAGGTGAGTTTGGTTTTTAACTGATATAATTTTTAATACATTAAACTATATATACTTTTTATATATTTTTTTTAGTTTAAATTGTATTTAAACTTAAAATTGAATTTAATATTATTAAATAAATTTAAAAAATAATATAATAAATTGATATATATTATTGATTTGCTCACTGCTTTTTCCATCCTTTTATTATGAAAAATGACATGATATTAATTTGTCATTTATTTATAAAAATAATATAATATTTAATAAATAAGATTAAAAAAGCAACTATTACCTTAGTTAGTGCATCATGCTTATTCTACTCGCTGCTTTTAAAGAAAGCGATAAAAGACATTAAAATATATAGAATGTGATGTTTTTCATGGGAATGTATTTTTAGGCCGATAGGCCTTTCCTTTGAAAAGGACTTTCGTCGTCCTTTTCTTTGTAAGATTGACACGTGGCTTCCATATTAAGTGGCTATTCAACAGGAATCGTGCAATTTCTGTTAGGTTTATTAATTCATGAACCTGACATCTGTCCAATTCAGTTCCGCTTGTCTTACACTTCCCAGGGTCGATCCCTGCACCTCTCCC
>APFE030541841.1:0-13168 GCA_000404065.3 Pinus taeda | reverse complement strand
CGCAGCCTCAGAATGTCGAAACGAGCATTACATTAATCTATAAAAAAGAAGTGCACAAACAGAGTTTGCGGAATCAAAGGTCAGCGCCCCTTAAATCTGTAGCGCAACTCTTCATATGGAAGGAGAATTCCATTGGGAGCACGAAATAGTCAAAAGGATGTATCACTGTCAAAGTTTGAAATACAAATCTGAAGAGCACAAAGCCGATTGGGAGCACGAGACACCAAAAGCCAAACAACGACCAACCACAGGAGGATTTTGAAAGCGTTTATTTTTTTATTCAAGACTCTTGAAAAAAATCATGAAGAAAGTTTTTTGTTTTGAAAATTTCTCCCTCAATTAAAAAAAGGAGTACATTCAATTCTTTTTTAAGCTCTTAAAAAAGGGCTTATGTGATTTCTTAGAAGGGCTTCGAGGGTATTATTTTAAAAGTGTTCATGTATTTTTGTTTTTAAGGGATTTGTTCATAGTTCCATGAATATCTTGTAAAACGAAACGAACAAAAGTTCCAATTGGTTGTAAAAAGGGTTTGTGAAATTTTATGAGAGCATTGTTTTTTTAGAGAATTTGTATGTTCATCTATTTTGTAGATTCTCGGTAACAAAGAAGCTGCTATAGAGGTGTAATCATAGGCAACTTCTATGTATGCAAGTCAATTTTCTTGTTGAGCCATATTTAGTCAATACTCAACAAATGGGAGAAGGCAAGAGGCTGAGAAAATCAAAGGAAAAACAAGAGTTTTTTAAGATCTATTTGAACGAGTTGGAAGACAAAAGGAAAAATAATGCCTTCACATTAAAAATGCATAAAAGAATGTGTAGATGACAACGATCTGAATCCCCTCATTGTAGATGCAAAGACAACCAAGGAAGCCTGGCATACCCTTGAGAGGAGTTTTGGTGTAATGAGGAGTAATCTCGTTAAAGAAGAAAAGGAAGGTGGATCTACACCAACAAATCTACAGAAAGAGTTTGATCAATCCAACTTCAAAGTGGATGACAATGATGATGGTTTGTTACCAACTATAAAGAAAGAGCACACAAATGCTTGTGAATCCCACTATGTGAAACCACAAGTGGATGACCCTTTAGTGAATCTAGTAATAGAGCTTGCTAATTGGTGAGGAAAATTAATTACCTATCATTTAATTGTCAACCCGGAGGTTTCGTAAAACTTGCGAAGCATGCGTGCACTATATATGCTAGAAATTAACTTCCAATTTAGATCAATCTAACTACGAAACCAAATAACGACAAACCAAATTCACCTATTCTAATTCAAAAATCAATTCAAAAGAAATTATAGTACAATGCGTGGAATTGAATTCTTAATCTATCACACTTACAGGAATTGAAATCTTGATCTACCACACTTACAGGAATTGAAAAGCACACCACTCTTTCATAAATGAAATTACATGAAATAAAATCTACTCTAAGGGATCATGTGTGCATTATCAAATCAGGATCCTATGAAATGAATAATCAAAACCACATGATATGAAATAAAAGCAAAAACAATCATTCTTAACCTCTAGATATGAAAGCAAATAAAAGCAATCATTCTTAACCTCTCACACAGAAAAAAACATGAAATAAATAAATCTTAATCTATGAAAACAATAAATCTCACATATTATAGATGACCAATCCAAAAGCATGAGGGATAGAAAGTTGAGAGGCTCCAAATGCAAGCATAACCAATATCAAAGTGAGCATCACTCATGAGCATGGTGCCAAATCCAAATTCTATATTCAAAACAAGAGCATTTCCCCAACTTTTCACATGCCTTTCAAAAGAGAAGGCTCTTCTATATATACAAAAACATAAGAATCTACCTCATTAATGGAGGTCCATTATTCTCTCCCTAGATCCCTAGAAAATCTCATAGAGTTACAACTCAAATAGGTAATGATGAGACACATATCCTCTTTGATCTTTATTCAAATCTTCTTCTATATCTTGAAGATAATTCGAATTTGAGAATTGGAGGCCACATAAGGGTGCCTTGGAAGCTTCAAAATGACCTACACATGTCATGAAACTCAAGCCACTTTTAAGTATTAGTAAGTATATGTCATTTTTCTAAGTTTTAACCATTTAATTCACTTATAATACTAGAAAGCATTAACTTTTGGAAAACACAAAGGTAACCCATATAATTAGGAAAATGGAGGCTAATGAAAGGTTATATGGTCATGGAGTTGTGACATGTGAGTGAAATGGTGGTGATAAAGGTGAAAGTGGATGATATTTTGAACACATTTTGGAGACTCTACGCCGATGATAGTGAAGCTACCATTGGACCAGCCAGTGGTATGGTGAATTCAACAATTAAAATTGTTGATGTTGTCTTGATGAAAAACAAATAGCCAATATGAGTGGTTGCACATAATGCAACAAAAAAATATCATAGATATGATGTTATATGGGGAGAAAATTCCTCTTGGGTTTGAAAACCAAGTGGAGGATTTTTTTTTTTTACAGCAACACAGGGTAGTTGAGAAGTGGAAGCAACATAGAAAAAAAAGGAAGCACGGGAGGAGAAATCTCTCATTGCAAATCAGGATGAATAAAATCAACATGGTTTTGCAAATGTTTTTAAATTTAACCTTGATTTTGAATGTGCAAATGTTAGCAGTAACCAAGAAGAAGCAACAAAATTTTAAGAAAAAATAGAGTTTCTTGAAGCATGGCTTGCAACACCATGTTTTGATGAAGTCTGCATAGAGGTTGCAACAATGAATGTTGAAGAAAATATGGACATTGTACGAAATGCACATAATAATGAAATTTTCATGTATTGGAGTTGTGGAGAGATAAAACTTTATTCTAATCTTATGTTGCAGCAAATTGATGATCAAAATATTAGTGATGAAGGGCACATAATTGAAGATGACATGTGACAACAGTCTACATACAAGAATCTTTGTGAAGGAATAGATGATATGCATGGACAGCATGGAACAATGGAAGAGTTGCACCAACAAATGAAGAAGTTGAAATTTGAAGTCTACAATAAAAAGATAAAGATGAAGCAATTCAGAGGATACATAATCTAGAAGAAAAGGAAACCTAGCTAATGCCATTTTTTTTTAAATTGTAAGCTTAGCTGAGACTTAGACCAACCGAAATCTTAGTTTAAATTTTTGTGGTTGTAATGAAGGGGGAGTGTTGGAGAAAATAATTCCAACCCCATATTCCTATCTGCCAGGTGTGATAACTGTCAATCCATTCATAGTCAATTTTAGTTTAGTCCAGTTTGGTTGAGTTATAGTTGAGTTCTAGTTCAATTATTAATTATTGTTTTCTCCTATATAATCTTATTCAACTATCACTGAGTAATGAGAATTGTGAGTTTTGCTCAATTTCCTAGTTTCGAGTTGATTCTTGTCTCTGTCTTTCTCTTATGCAATCTTTAACACCAATGCCCTTAGTTTAAGTCAGAGTCGGTTCCTCCAATGAGTTGAAGGCATGCCAAATTCAAATTTTGTAGACATCTACCTGACCAACCATCATCCTCATTTCCTATGACATGGATTCCATATAACTAGATAGCCTAGTCTCTTACAACCCATCACTACTCAACTGAGGTAACATGTTTTTAATTTAAGGAGACATGGGAACCAAAGAGCATCAAAATTACATATTTTATACGTGGATTTCATAAAGAAGTGTCCATGTGCATCTCCAATCAAATAATGTTCACAATCTGACAACAAGCATCCATAACATGTTGTGATACTTCTTCAATGACTCTCTCTTTCTTGTTGCATAGATTCTAGTTAGGATTACTCTTGTTCATGTTGAATATGGTATCCATTCTAAAAGGGATTGATCCATACTATTCTAATTTCATTTTAAGCAAACTCGTCCCTCCTTGTACATAACATAACTCAAATTGGAATTTAATCATAATCATGAAATCTGCAAAAATCCACCCAAGCAATGTGATACTAACGAGTAGATGTATGGCTAGATTCCCATGACAAAGCATTTAAAATATATGCTTCCAGTTGAGGGAAACAATGTCACATTTTTAGATTATCATTATTATGTATATGTTTGAGATAAATTTCATACTTTGAAATTTACATTATGTTTTGTTTCCTTGACATGACCATATCATTGTCTTATTTAATTTAGTCTATGTCACTTGCCTTGAATGGTTTGTACGTCTGTGTTTGGATGCTTTGAGTGGTTTGTGTGTTCTTGTTTTTGGATTTGGATGGTAATGTTTGTGAATGTTGCCATTGTTATTTTATAGTGTATGTAATTGTCTATTAGTAATTAGTTGGTGATGAAGAAGGGGGATAATCTTGTCAATAATTTGCAAGAGGATTGATACTGCACATCTATTTCATTTAATTTTAGGTAGCACAACTTATGACAACTAGTTAATTCTTAATAGTGTCCCTTGAGGTATTACAAAATATATCTTGAAGAGTAGTTTTAATAATTTATTGCATCAATATTACTCTTGAAATAATATATATCTTGAAGAGTAGTTTTAATAATTTAATGTGTAAATATTACTCTTGAAATAATTTGTTTTTGTTAATATTGAAATAACTTATTTCCTTCAAGAATATTTTGATGATTTTTTTTTTAAATCTATACTCTCTTTTGCAAAGTCAAGAAATAACGTATTTTTTATTTTTTTTAATGAGTTGATAGATTTACAAAATCTTTAAATTATTTGTTTCTCCAAACAATTATCACATCTCGAGTTTCTATATATCTTAAAAATGGATCTTGAATAACATTTTGATGAAATTTTTTGAGAGACGATTTGTTTCGAATGTTTGTAAATATATCTTTTCCTCGAAAAAATATTTTGAATACATTGTTGCATGCAATTATCTATTAGTAATTTTGAATATATGTATTTGTCTATCAGTAATTAGTTGGTGATGAAGAAGGGAAATGATACTTTCAAGATTTAATTTTCACTTTGCAGGAGGATTGATTTTGCACATCTATTTCATTTTAATTGTAAGTGTTACAACTTTGATAACTAATTAATTCTTAATAGTGTCCCTCTAACTCCATAGTGCCACAACTTTTGATATATTAGTAGTGACACTATTAGTTTTTCCATCTTTTCATATCGATTATATGAAAAGGGAAGTTGAAATTGTAAACCATTCAAATATTTAACTTGAGTTATTGTAGTAAACATCATACCTTGTCTCTCTTTCTCACCAATATTAGGAGGTTGAATTACTATAACACAAAAATCAATGCATCTAATGCAAGCAATAAAATAGGATTAGAACTTAACATCTACACTAAAATCAATGCATCTATTGCAATCAATCAAATAGGATTAGAAATCAACATCTACAATGAAATAAATGCATCTAGTGCGAGCAATCAAATAGGATTAGAAATCAACATCTACATTGAAATAAATGCATCTAGTGCAAGCAATCAAATAGGATTAGAAATCAACATCTACATTGAAATCAAAGGAAATACATCTCTATCTCTCTCTTCTTCCCTCTTTTCACCTTACATCTATATGTCTACCTTCCTCCGTCTCTCCTTTGTCTCTCTATATCACCCCCAAAACATACAAACTCTTTCTCCATATCTATCTATCCCTCCCTCCCTCTTAGAATTTATGTGCAAAACAACCCTTCATTGTCTTTTATGTAGTCTCATTTTGGTTGGGATGCATATATAGACACAGATAACACACTTCTAAAGAATTTCCTAATAATGGAGGCCAACACATACCTACAATATATTCTACTTTTGTTGAATTTTGTTGTTTTGGTTAAATTCTACAATGAAAATCACTAAATTCTAGCTCTAGCTAGTGTATGAATATGCACTAATTCAGTGGAGAATTTCATGGAATTCTAAGAAAGGTCATATGGACCTCTATTATAAATTCAAAACTAATGACAACACTCTTAAATTTAACAACAATTGCTCCTAATGATTTCTCAGTTGGACCAAACACACTATATTGTGCCTACAATACTCATTGAATTTATATGACCAAATGAAATATCCTTATGTGATAATTGTTGTATTTTCTTATTGTTTTTGCGTTAAAAATAATAGATATCTAAAATTTGATTTATATGTTTAACTGAGTTGCAATTTAAATGGATAAATTGTGTTATAAACCAAAAAAAAAAAATTGGTGTTGGGACCGTACATCAAATTGCATAAAACACACTGTCATCAAGAAATAAATAAGCGCAAGAAATTCCTTTTCATTAACAAAATTCTATTTCACAGAATGCAAATTCATTTTTGTTTAGTGTCAACATTGATTTTTATTAATTTTTATTATTATTTTATTGGACGTGACATACTTACACTTCACCCTTATCGTGGGTTGTAGAATGCACCTCTTGACGCAACTAGTTTAGTCAATTTTCGCTCTTTCCTCTTGTATTTGAAAAATTAAGTCTATATTACTCTATCGCTATTCTTATTCATAACTTATTTTGATTGTTAAATTGATTAATAATAGATATTGGACATTACTAATGTCATTGTCATTAATAACAGATATTTGTCGCACATCAATCTATTATTCATGAAGTAAGCCTTAATCAACTTAGTTTTTAACAAAAAAAAATACAAATAATAGAAATAAAATATATTGTTATTCCAATTCATAATATATTTTTCTTCTCTCAACTATAAAGTGGTGTAAATTTACTATAATAATATAAAATAGGTGAGAAATTTCTTACATAATCTATTTATTCATGAGTTAAATCTTGATGAACTTGGTTTTAATACAAAAATATAAATATTAATTATAATTAAAAGAATGTAGGGAATCCAATTTTTAGAGGAATATCAATTATATGTTTTTTTCAACATAATATATTCAAACAATTCAAGAATAAATATTGAACACTTGCAATAACTAGTTTTGCTAGTTTGGGGAGGAGCACGATGGAGGTCCTAAAGTGTGACAACGATGGTGAGTACAGGTGACAGAGCGTGGAGACAGATCTCTACAGCAGGTGGCAGACTCCGGATCGACCACGTGGGCTATTCTCTGGGCTGCGGTTTTCTCCTTATCCCGGCTTCTCCTGGCCTGCTGCATTTTTACTGTGGTTTACTGCATTGGGTTTACCTCAGCCGCGACCTCCATTTAGGGTTGTCTCCCCTATTTCCACCTTACTGTCGGTTACAGGCAGCTGGCGTAAACGTTACCTGACAGCTATGGACCTCGAGTTGGTAGATTACTCGGAGGATCCCCTGCCGGAGGGCTCTGTTTGGACTACTCTGCATTCAGCGAGGGCTAACCACACTCCATTCAGCTGTGAATTGAACGTGACCATCACTGACCTGCCTTCAATCTCAGGCCGTTTGGTCATCCGGTCATCCTACCAGACTTTCCGCCTACCTGGCCGTCCCTTTCCTCCCTGCTGGTTTCCCCATCCTCGTTAGGTTTTGCTTTGAGCTACCTAAACCCTAACCCCCCGGAGTCATGGGCTAACCCTCCCTACATCCCCCTCTCTGGTGGTCCTTCCTCTGTACCTCTCTCGTCAGCCCCCTCACCTTTGACTCCGCCTTATTAGGTTCACGTCTCTGTCCCTCCTCCCGAAATCCCCATCATTCCCCCCTTCCCCTCTGATGCCCCTTTACCGCCCCTCCTCCCCCCAGCCCTGAGTTTATCACATCCACTGGGATCGTTTCAGATACAAGGGCATCTCCACCCGAGCAGGCGAGACCTCGGAAGAAGGTGAAGTGCTTCAGATCGAAGACCGACGACACCATCCTGCGGTTGGAAGAAGACATTCAACTGGCGGAGTCAATGGATATAGCGGATCGGGTCTTAGTTGGAAGGATTCGAGGCAGGAATTACACAGCGGATCGACTAAAAGCATGGGTAGCCGAGGTTTGGGGCCATAGACTCGTTGATCTCCCCATCGTACAGACATTCGTGCATGGATGGTTTGCTCTCAAGTTTGCGCGGGTGGATCATACCAACTGGGTGCTTTCCTCCTACTTGCATTTTGAAAATGCCCCGGTTCACTTGAAGAGATGGTCGTCGTTATTTGATTCGGATTCAGAACAACTCGAGATAGGACCCATTTGGGTCAGGCTTCCTGGACTTCCCCCACACTTTTGGTCCGAAGAAATATTCAAGAGAATTGGGAATGCGCTCGGCTCGTACATGGGTTCAGATAAGTCCTACCTTGTCACGGGGAAGATGTCTTATGCTCGAATCTTGGTGCATATGGACACTCGTGGGGGTCTGCAAGAATTCATCACCATACAGTGGAGGAACCTTACCAGGAAGCAGATACTAGACTATGAGGGCATGCCCTATCGATGCCGGTGTTGTCATAAGGTCAACCATGTTTTTAGAGACTGTCCCCTCAACCCCAATAGGTGTCTAAAATAGAGGGAGCATGAGCAGCATTTCCAGGCACCCCCGGTATCTACTCCAGAAGAGTAGCCGATGGAGGAACAACTGACACATGATGTGGCCGAGAGAACTGATGATGCTGATCTTGGTCCCAACAAGAAGCGAGGGAAAACTCCTTCGAGGCCACCCTCTCCGCCGTTGACGTGAGCTCAGGCGGCTTCTGGGGAGGCTTTCACCACGGGGAACGTAACTCAGCCCCCAACAGCTCACCCAAGCAGGTGACACTCAGGGACGACTCTAACTGGTTAATCATGGAGGAAAGAGACGGTAGCAGCTATCAGTATTATCACAGACCGTTTATATAGCTTGCATGAAAGCTCAACAGAAATTGATTTTTTGTATTTTATTTTTTTTTATAATAGTTGATAATCATATGTAAATCCTCTGTTTATATCTTCACTAAGTACAGACAATTATAGAGCTCTCTGCAAAGAGAAACAGATATATTTATAGACTCTTTTTGGTTTACAAAGCCTTTAATGGCGAACACAGTTTTGACTGGACATGATGGACAAGCTATGCCTGAAATATTGTATATGCAACGCATCTGCAAAATGCAGTTTCTTTATTAATAAAGGAAGTGCGACTTTTTCCACGGGAAATATATATAATATATATATATATATATATATAATATATATATATTATATTATTATATATATATTATATTACCCTCTTTCCTCTTCTATTTGAAAAAAAAATCAATCTATATTACTCTATTGCTATTGTTATTCATAATTGATTTTGATTGTTAAATTAATTAATAATAGATAGTGAACATTTACTAATGTAATTGTCAGTAAATAGGTTTTATATAGATATTTCTCACACATTAATTTATTATTCATGAAGTAAGCCCTAATCCACTCATCTTTTATCAAAAACATATAAATAAGAAAAATAAATTATGTTACTATTCCCGTTCATAATTTATTTTTATCTTTTTAATTCATAATTTCATATTTTTAATAACTAATATTTTAATTTAATTTTAATTCAATGATTTTAATATTTTAATTTTCAAATCAATTCTTGAAATATTTTTAGTAATTAATATTTAATTTTGAATTCAATTTAAATCTTTTTTAATTAATATTTTGATTTGAATTCAATAAAGTAATTATAAATTCATTTGATTTCAAATTTAAATCTTCTAGAAATCTTCTTTTTGAGTCAATATTAATTATTTGGACTCATCACTCTCAACTTCCCTAACACCTATATTTTTTCCCTACCAGCTATGTTCACTCCATCTTAATCTAGCCTTCTCTAACAGTAACATTCACACCTTTTGTATTTAACTAGATCCAACACTCTTCATATATTCTATTAAGCTTCTTGTCCCTGAAGATGGGTGAAGTGTTCACCCGAAACGTCGGGCACATCATTGAATATAATACACATTTTTTTCCAAAACTTATCAACATCAAATTATCTTGTGAGCTATAAAGTGGTGTAAATTTCCCATGGTAAAATATAATGATGATGAAGATGATAATGAAGATGATTAACATCCACCAAGAGTGAAATATGGTCTCTTGGACCTTTCTACAACATAAATTGATGACTCATAACTCTTTAGAATTTTATTTCTATGCTCGAAAAACATTAAGAGAATATTTCAAGATCAACATAATTTTGTTGAGTTAAAAGGTCAAGAAGGTTGGTAGTGTCACAAAAATTTTAGATCTCATCTGATTATGAGCTAGATAATCTAGGAGAACTTAGTGCTTTTCATATTCACCCTCTTAGTGTTACAAAGGTGATAGACATTTTCTTCCCAAGGTGTTTCGAAATTTACCAATTATGTCTAGTTTCACTATCGAGATCATGAGAGTTTGTTCTTATGTTGAAAATGTTTATTTTCTTTTTTACACTACTCAAAACAAAGTGTACATACTTCTAGCTTTCGATATTTGGACTGTGGGAGAAATTCCAAACCAACAGGTGATGCAAGGAGAACCAACAGAGGCTCAAGGGCCTAATATTTTTCAAACTAACCAAGTGTTTTTATGTGCAGGCCATAAGCACGATGAAGAAGGGTAGCCATCTGAAGTTGTCATGGATATTGTGGATGGAGGAGCCATTCTTAGAAAAAAGGATGAAGAGAGACTGCTTGGAAGTCTCATGGACTATATGGAAATTCCAAAGTGGCAGAAGGCACTGCAACCTGATAATGGTGATGAGACACTAAGTGGAAGTCTCATGACAAATCAACAGATAAAGCTAACAGAGGAATGGATGGCAAAAGCACCATGTGAGGATACAAGGCATTTTCTTTTTAAGATTGGTGAATTTTATGTGAATGAAATTCTTGCAAGGGAGGAGAATGGATGATTGGACCAAAAGGAGGATGAGGGTACTAAGTTGTTCCAAGGAGGAAAACTAATATAGAAAATGGTGGACAATCCTCAAAGCAGGACGAGGCAGTTTCTCCGAGGCAGAAGCAAGGAAAAATAAATTTGTTCCATGAAGACAGACAAAGAGGAATGACTTGCAAGCAACTTCCAAGAGTGACCATGGTACTTAGCAACCATGACAAAGAACAAGGACATAATCGATGTTCTGTTAGAATGAAAAAGAAAAAGGCCTATGCACCAAGGGAAGGACTGTTGACAACAATAGAGGCAGAGAAGCCTCATGTTGATAGTTTATGTGTGAATTTTGTAGGTGAAGAACATGGACAGGAGGTCCAAAAGAGTGAAGGTGCATAGACGACTTCAAAATAGTAGAAGCAAGAAAAGATGAAAGTAGTTGTGAGGTTGATTTATAGCCACACAAATGATGAAAAACAACACTAGAAGGATGCTACAAAGAGGAGTGAAAATGAAGAACTGGAATGTCACTAAAGATGCTTGCAAGGAAGATGTACAACAATGTACAACTACTACATTGCGATGGTATGAGCAAGAGTTAAGGTCTCTAGAGGATTGACTGAAAGATCCTAGAATTGGAGAAGAATGCACATAGAGTATAGCGAAAGAATTGAGGGAAGATGAAATGGTCAAGGAATCAGAGTTGTATGGTAATGATGAGCAAACTACTGAAGGTATGATTGCAGGAGAAAAAGAAGGACAACAAATGTTGTTAGGAGGAGAAGAAAAAAATGATGAGATTAGTGTGTATCTTGAAAATTTGTTTCATTGGAAATCAGGGAGTTCATGGCAACAAACAGTGATAGGAAGTCTCCAAAAATTTGTAATATTGTGTTTTATTATTGGTATGAGGATGCAGAAGAATGAAGATGATATGATGAGGTAGAGATTGAGATCCTATAGAGACCGATGGGATTGATTGGTGTTCGCAGTTTGGACCAACTAAGAAGAAGTAACATGTACCTGCAAGAGTGTAGACTTGACATGGAGGTTGAGGAAATCATGATGTTGATAAGGGAAGTACCTAGGGAATGGTATCATGATGAGGAAATGGTAATTAGTTCCAGCACATGGTTTACTATGGAACACTGCAGCAACATGGCGAAGGTGAGACAACTGCGAAACAAAATCTAGGATCATGGAAGGAGAAGGACAAACGACAGTAAGTTGACTGTATAATATTATCTTAGTAGGACAAGTGGAACACAATAAAAAGAAACTTGGGACCCTAGCAAGGTGAAGTCGGGATTGGAGAAACAATATGATCAAGCTTATGGGTAGTTGCAAAGTAAGGTATGGGACCAAAGAGAACTGAATGAAACATCAATCCAACAAAGCAAATTAAGTGGGCAACTACAACATAAAGTTTGGGACCGTGGAGGTTTTCACCTATTGAAGGCCATTGACCAAGAGGTCAAAAATTTTTTACCCCATATTTTTTTCCTAACCAAGAAGGGTCAAAAAATTTTCTACAGGGAAAGGAATTTCCCTCGTGGGTTCCTTTCCCTGGTGGGTAAATTGTACAAATTAGAAATCGTAGGTTGTAAATTTGTCATGTGTTTCTTTGTAATTTTGCTGAGTTGTTAGTTTGTTTTAGTCACTGACCAAGTGGGCCTTTTTCAATGTAACAAGTGTAAAATTAGAAATGTGGTATTTTTTAGGCTACTATACAAATGTCGCATTCTTATTGTTTCTGTTGAGATATTTTCCGACCAATATATTATGTATATGTAAGTGTGTGCAATAGTGTAAGGAAGGTCTCCCGAGTTAGAGATTTGATGAATTTGGAGAGGAAGAAGCTCCCAATGCATTTGAAGAGGGACTCAAATAGGGAGTCCGCAAAACGTAATTGTACATATTTTTTGAGTAAGGGATGATTATGAGTTTAGAATCTCTCAGTGTATTTGCGTACGATTCCTCTGCGTAGACTCTGTGGATTTGATTCTATTAATATGGAATTTCATAGGAGAGTATTGAATCATATCGGTATTGTATAGGCTGAAAAAAAGCTAAAAAGGAAAGGTGGTGGGTTTGTAAGTTCCCATTCAACCTTGCATCTAATTGCCATCCAACCGAGAAGGTGTAATCAACCGTAGACCTCTAAAATTATCGTTTATATGTTTAATGTTGACTCATGCAGAGGGGAGTAAAGTTCTGGTTGCTAGAACCATTCAGAGCTATTTGTATGGTTTAATAGATTTGATTGAATTGTGAAGGAATTGCGTAAGGGAAGAGTGGGGCTGGTGGTGAACGAGCTATGGTAAGATGCGTGGATTTTCAGTAAGGCCGAATCTTTTATAGCAACAACTGATAATTACTCTTCTTAACAATTCATAATTATTATCATTGTACTCATAACTACTCAGACATTAAAATTTGT
>APFE030541836.1:0-10317 GCA_000404065.3 Pinus taeda | reverse complement strand
TGATATTTTCCTATGGGATATTTTGTATACTTTTTATAAATACCTCCTCAAGTTATGTATTGTTGTTGGCTGGTGAATATCATTATGGACCTGCTTTGTAAGTTTTGAGAACTCTTCTGAAATAAAAATTGATGGAATGCTGTGTTGGTGAACTTGCTGGTTATGGAATCAATGGCAGAAGGATATATTGCAGAATTCTCGTGTTAATACATGGATCAATAAGTCTTCTTTACTCTTGTGTTATTGTATCCGTGTTTTATTTATCATCTAAATATCAAGTTCTAAGTTACAGGAAAAAAGGATAACCCAGAATTTACTTTGCTGTACTCTGTGTTCAATTCCTGTAATTTTTTATGTTTTTCCACAGGACTGTCATAGGCAAGAATTCTTGACTACTCTTGTCTCCCTAGTTCTTCCACTCTAAATATCATCAAGGAATTCTTAACTTCTCCCTGATAATGTTTACACAATTTCCCTCTGTTAAGATAATGAAAGATTCTTGATTGCCTTTCATTCCTTGACTTCATTTCATCTTATTTCAGCTTGAAAGTGGTTCTGTGTTTAATTATCTTGCTCTGTAGTCTTCCTATTGCCAAAGGAACCATACCTAGAGGTTTATTTCCATTAGGCTCCATCAACCCAATGGTCTGAACTTCTCTCAAGTTATAGCCTTGTTCTACTGAATGTCATCTTCCAAACACCAAACAAAACTTGTGCTTCATAACTAGCCTAACATATAATCAAACAAATCTAAATCACAAAGAGAGAGCCCTCTCTAGTTGCAGATTGGCTAGGATCTGTAGCTAAAAGATTGGTTAGTGGTTACCTCGGCCGTATTCCCTTCTGAAGGCAGGGAACAACCTGAGTGATAACATTATTGGCGACTTCACTGGGGACTCAACGACTGTTGGTTACTGCTGTCTATTTTCTAAAGCTACTGATGGAGAGACTCAAGTAACCCAACTAGCCTTTGAGACTCAACCTCCAAACTAGTTTTAGGCTTTAAACAGTTGTCCCAAAGATTAGAGCAATCTCCTTGTTTCAACATATTCAAAGGAAATCCCAAAGCCTCCTATATTTCAAAAAAGAGCTTCCTTCAAAATATTGTAGAAATTTGTAATTTCCCAAAATTTCCAGAAAATACCAAAAACAGATTTAGAAGCTGGCTCCAAAAAAGAAAACTCGTTACACCAGATCAAATCCAGATCCTAATCCTCCAGCGATTTTTGAAAATCCTAACTTGATCTCTAAGACCTTTAGGAGACAAAAAGTCTAGAATCTGTTGATTTAAACCTTGATATACTTCAGCAAAACCCTGCAAAGTCTGAGCTTACCCCTGGGAAAGCAGCAGTCCTTTCTGTCAACACTACAGTCTCTCCAAGCTCTTCATCCACACCTCAAAGTATTCTCTCCACTCCCCCATCCACCACTCATATTTCCACTCCTGTCCCCGTTGTTCTAGCCATCTTATTCCTTCGTGCTGTCCCGTTTATCCTTGTAAATATGGCAAACCGTTATGCTCCTTTGCAGTTGCCTGCCAATCCAGGGGCTATGCCTCAAGACTACCAAAGCAAAATCACCTACTTTGATGGTACTGGCTCCTACACAGCTCAACAACACACCAAGAAGATGCAAGATTATTTTGAGAACTATGAAATTGATGATGATGATGTGAGAATGAAGATCTTTGTCCAAAGTCTAACTGGTGATGTGAGGACCTGGTTTAGAGCACTTGCTACAAATTCTATAGCTAATCTGGAGGCCCTTTATCAATCCTTCTTAAACAGATGGGAAAAGAAAAAAGACCCTTTACACATTTTAACTGAATATGACAACTTGAAAAGGGGCCCACAAGAAACCGTTCAAGACTATTGTGTCAGGTTCAATAATGTCTATAGTGTTATTCCTCAGAACCTTATACCTCCACCTGACCTAGCCTTGATCAAATTCCCTGATGGATTTGGTTCTGAAATGGCATACCATCTGAGGGAAAGAGCCCCATTAAGCTTAGAAGACATGCAGAATATAGCTGTTAGTGTAGAGGCAAACCTGATTGCTAAACGAAACCGGGCAAGAGCTGAAAGAAGAACAACTTTCAAAGAAGAGCCTTCTACATTTGAGCAAAAGCTAGATGCAATCATTAAAGGTATGGACAGACTTGGAGATAGAGTGGAAACTGTTGAAAGGAAATCATCCTAGGAAGGGCAACCAAGTAACACAACAAGAAACCCAAACTTTAGAAAAAATCAAAACCCTAATGCTGGAAGGACTGGCCCTGATCAGAACATCAGACCTCCATTTCAAGAGAATTATTCTGAAGCCTCAACCTCTAGTGAGCCAACAGAGGACACCCAAATTAATCTAATGAGTTTAAACAATGAGCAACAAATTTTCCTGACACAGGATGATCAAGAGGCTCATAATTTCAATCAACTTCAAACCAAGTCTGGAGAATCATTTGATTTCAAAGAAGGCTATGATGCAGCGGTCTATGAGGTTCATAAACAATACAAATTAAGAAGTAGAACAATAAATGTACCTGAACCTAGCAAATTGAAAGATACCAAACAACCCAAGAGAGCTAAGGATACTTCTCCCCTCACAGAACTCCCTGCTGAGACATACCTCAACCCAAAAGAGCCCATCATAGAGGACATTTTAGACTTGCAGCCATCTTCTTCCTCCTTTCAAGTCTAAATGGATCTGTTGTGGTAAATTCTAGAACAGATGTAGATCCTCACATCATTGCTGACAAAGCAAAGAACATGGAAACACAACAGAAAAGGAAAAGTCTACTGTCCACAATACAAGAATTCAAGTGGAAAAACCTTTCAACCTAGAATCAGAAATAGCCAAGATAAAAATAGGCATGCCACTATCAGAATTGGCTAAAACATGAGGTTTATAGGGAACATATTAATATGTCACTTCAAATATCAGAGACTAGGGATGCAATCAATGTTCTAGATGACCAACCAGGACTATTTATTGGTCCTGAAGTCAATGGTAAAATAGTAGATGAAGGAGTGCCTCCATTCTATGTGAGCTTGAACATTCATGACAAAGTGCTACATAATGCAATGTTTGATTCGAGAGCTTCTCATAACCTGATGCCTAAATCTATGATGGAAAAGCTAGACCTAGACATCACAAGGCCATATAAAAACTTGTTCTCATTTGATTCCAGCCAGGTCAGGTGTCTAGGCCTAATTAAAGACCTTTGTGTATCTTTAGTACAATATCCAGCCAAGACAATCTTGATGGATGTGGTGGTAGCCGATATCCCACCTAAATATGGCATGTTCTTATCCAGATTTTGGGGTGCAAAACTCCAAGGATCTTTGCAACTAGATATGTCATATGCCACCATTTCAGTCTTTGGCCACCCAAAGAGATTGTACCGGGAAACATTGATGAGATATGTGGTTAGCAGTCAAGAGAAACCCCAAAACTTCCCCATCTATTATGTACATTCCGATATGGATTCATTCATCTTATACAATGCTGAGATGTGTCCCAAAAATGATACCAAACTCCTAGAAACAACACAGACAACAAGCATAAATGAACAATCCAATGCCCAGGATCAAAAAATTGTTGATGTGATTGATGTAACAAGTGAACAAGACATATCATATGAGCTACAAAATCAAAATCTACTGCCCACTGAGCAAGTTCCCAAAACTCCTGAGACTAGTGGTGATCAATAAATCTTATGGTACTTAGAGTTTGATGGATCAGTGAACAAATTGGGAGCAGGGGCAGGGATTTGGATACACAACATGCAAAATGACCATGCTCAAGGTCATGCATATGGGCTAAACTTCAAATGCACAAACAATATGGGCAAATATGAAGCCCTTCTGCTGGGACTTAAACTGATTAGAAGTCTAGGGGTGACCAAGATTTCAATTCTAGGAGACTCAGATTTGATAATAAAACAGATGAAAGGAAAATTTGTTACAAATGATCCTAGGCTAAGAGCTTACAGGGGCGCAGCCATTGAAATACTGAACATCTTCTTAGAATCTTAGCTCACCAAAATTCCAAGAAAACACAACTTACATGCACATAGTTTGGCAACTTTTGCCAGCACTTGCAAGCTGCCATTCGAGCCCAATCATCACTTCACTCCTGAGATTAAACACAGACCTGTTGTCCCTGATAATGTAAAAAATTGGCAAGTATTTGAAAATGATACCAAAATCAATAATTTCCTCACTTTAAAAGAAGAATTCTCAAGTACAAACATAGATACAAGCACTATTGATGATCAACTGCAAATAGACAAAATGGAGCAAAATATATCAGTTGAAGCAACAAATTTGATTTTGCATCCAACAACTTTTAATAACCAAAATCTGCAAGAGCTGAAACAAATGGATTTTGATGAAATGACTGAGGGAGAATCCGAACTAATCGAACTAAAGGATAATGTTCTGCCCATAGGCCTAACTCCTTTGGAGGATATATTTGACTCAAATGATATTCCAAGAAAGCCAAAAATGCAACCATTAAATGCAGAAATTGAGGACTGCAACATTGGAACCACATAAAATACCAAAATGGTAAACTCTCCAAAACATTGCCTCCTGACCAAAAGATGAAATACATTAAGTTGTTTACAGAGTTCCAAGATGTCTTTGCATGGAGCTATGAGGACCTCAAATCCTATGACACTTCTGTTATCCAACATACAATACCCTTGAAAGAAAATCAAAAACCTTTTAAACAAAAACTGAGAAGGATTAATCCAGTCCTCCTTCCCCTTATTGAAAAGGAAGTTAAAAGAATGTATCAAGCTGGAATAATTGCACCTATTAGGTTTTCAGAATGGATTTCCAATCTAGTGCCCACTAGGAAGAAAACTGGAGAGATAAGGCTCTGTGTTGACCTGAGAAATTTGAATAAAGTCTCTCTCAAAGACCACTACCCCTTAGCCAAGATGGATCACATTTTATAAAGGGTAGTGGGTGCTTCAAGGATCTCATTGTTGGATGGATTCTCAGGATTCAATCAGATCTTAGTTCACCCAGATGACCAAGATAAAACTGCCTTTACAACACCCTGGGGAACCTTTAAATATGTAAAGATGCCTTTTGGACTCAAAAATGCAGGGGCCACATTTCAGAGAGCAATGGACATAGCCTTTGCTAAAGAGATCCATGATTTTTTAGTCATATACCTTGATGATCTTCCTGCTTTTTCAAAATCAGACCAAGAACAACTAGATCATTTGAGGTAAGTGTTCCTAATTTGCAGAAAGTACGACATATCATTGAACCCAAAGAAATCATTGTTTGGCCTGGAAGAAGGCAAACTCCTAGGTCACATAATTTCTAAAGATGGAATAAGAATTGATCCGGACAGAATACAAGCTATTCTCCAAGCCCCTCACCCAAGAAACATCAAGGAATTACAAGCCTTTCTAGGGAAGATCAATTTCCTAAGAAGATTCATTCCCAACTTGGCCGAGCTAATTAGACTGTTGAATAATATGCTGAAGAAAGATTCTAAAGTCAAATGGACAATAGAAGCTAAACAAGCCTTTGAGGAAATCAAAATAGCTTTAACAAGAACACCTGTTCTCACAAGCCCCAAGTTTGATAGAGATTTCATAATCTTTTCCTTTGCATCTGAGCATACTATTGCTGTTATCCTATTACAAAAAGATGACCTAGGATGTGAGAAGCCCATTGCTTTCTTCAGCAAAGCACTTAGAGATGCTCCACTCAAATATCAAATCATGGAGAAGCAAGCTTATGCTCTTGTAAAGGCCATCAAGGATTTCCGAATTTATATCTTGTACTCTCATGTGATTGCCTATGTTCCAAATGCGGTGGTCAAAGATATTCTAACTCAAGAAGGAATTGAAGGTAAGAGGGGCAAATGGATAGCCAACATTTTAAAGTATGACATTGAAATTAAGCCAAAAAAACTCATAAAAGGACAAGGGTTAGCTAAATTAATGACTGAAACCAACTTCCAAGCCCTTGACATCAATGAACTGGATAACAAACAGGAGATGGCGACTCCACAAATCAATCAAGCCTTTTTACAATCACCTTGGTATACTGACATATGTTTTGTATTGTTAAACCTGCAAGCTCCTCCAGGGTTATCCAGGTTTAAAAAGTGATTCTTGAAAATGAAAGCTTCAAAGTTTTGTATTATAGACAATGTTTTATTTTGGAAGAATCATGAAGGTATTTTGCTGAATTGCCTAATTCAGGATGAAACTGAGAAAATACTCAAGAAATTTCATGTAGGGGACTGTGGAGGAAACTTATATTGGAAATATACAACTGATAAAATTCTAAGAGCTGGTTTTTATTGGCCCTCCCTATTTGCTGATGTGAGAAAATTTGTAGTTTCTTGCCATAAATGCCAGATCTTTGAAGGCAAAAGAAAGCTGTTGCCCTTACCTCTCAAACCCATTTCAACTAAAAGGCCTTTTCAACAATGGGGTTTGGATTTCATTGGAGAAATTCATCCTTCCTCTTCTGGACAACACAAGTGGATTTTAACTGCCACATATTACTTTACCAAATGGATAGAAGCTATCCCTTGTAGGCAGGCCAGTGACTCAATCATCATGCAATTCTTAGAAACCAATATTTTGTCTAGATTTGGATGTCCAGAGAAGATTATTACAGAAAATGCTGCTGCCTTTAAGTCCAAAAGAATGATCAATTTTTGCCACAAGTACCACATTACCTTAGGCCATTCCACAACCTATTAACCTCAAGGTAATGGTCTAGCTGAATCATCCAATAAAAGCCCGATCAACATCATCAAAAAGGTCTTGGAGGACAATAAAAAGAATTGGCATAAAAAATTGGTAAATGCACTGTGGGCAGACAAATTGACCACCAAAAGATCTATTGGAACCAACCCATATGAATTGGTTTATGGCATGGAGGCTGTGTTCCCCCCATCCCTGGGAATCCTTGTAATCAAATTGTTGCAATAGTTACAAGCAGAACCCAATGGCATTCAAAGGAGAATCAATCAAACTATTCACTTGCAACAAACTAGAGAGGAAGTATATCAGAGAACTCAGGTTCTGCAAGATAGACTCAAGAAGATTTTTGACAAAAGAACAAAAGTTGAAGATTTCTTCATAGGAGACAAAGTGCTGAAATGGGATTCTAGAAGGGAAGACAAAGGAAAACATGGCAAATTTGATTTCCTATGGAAAGGCCCTTTTGTCATTCAGACTGTGTAAGGAAATAGCACCTATTTTTTGAGGAGCTTGGACAGTATAGAAGCTGAGGAAGGCCCAGTAAATGGGCGAATGCTCAAGCATTATTTTGATCCTCCTTATTAACAGAGCAAGACTGTATTTTGTACATAAAAAGTGTTTATTTTAGTAGTTTATTTCAGCAGTAGGATAGGAGATAAGGTGCAACAAATTTTGAGGAAATAGCCAACAGTTATACCACCCTTGGTATATATTTTGAGTTTACCAGAAACAAGCAAGAAAGAACTTGGGAAATATAGAGGTGATGGCAAATATTCTGACCAACCATCAAAGACAGAGTTGCAGTTCGGTTCAGATCAGCGTATGAGAAATGCATCTATGCCACAATAATCCAGTTGGTTAGCTTGCAGCAAAGGGAAGCTTTGAATCACAACAAGAATTGAAAATAAGGCCATCTGACCTACTATTCTTGGCTTTTCTCTTGGAAAAGCCATCCCCAAGTGGAGCCACTGTTAGGTTCCTATACCAATAGGTGTCATTTTTCATGATTGACTATGGAAATGCCAAATATGATCATCCTTTCCATGCTGCAAAGGTTCCATATTATCAAAAAATAAAAAAATTCAAGAAGAAGAGAAACAAAAGCAACCCCAAAGAAGGACCAGAGAAGTGGCTTGTCAAAATGCTACTACTGTACTACATGTTGCATAGCAAGTTCAGAATGTGCAATCAATGAATTTCTCACAATTGATGAATAGCCAGACAGTTCAACCCTAGCTAGATCATGTTTAAATTTCTGTTGTAGAATAGAGAATAAATGTCTGTCCAAACAGTTCAAGCTTGGCAGATCACTAGATAGGTAGAGAAGCAAAGGGCCCAACCACTCAATCTGAGCTCTTGGAAGAGATAAGGATAGATTTAGGTAGGAGGGAAACCAAAAGAAAAGAGGAAAAGCAGGGTTTGCTAGTTAAAATGCACCCAATCAAAATGAAGAAAAAATGTTAGGAATTGTAGAATGGGTAAGTAGATTGAAGTTGCAGAAACAGGCCTATCAACAGTGTCATCTTTTTGAATATGATCTATTTCGTGGATATCTCAAGTGCCATGGCAAAGGTGTGATTAGATGTTGCATGTCTAACTTCCCCCTCTCTCCCCTCACAATAATCATTCACTAACATCCCTCAAAGAGATTGGGATCTGCTCAAACTCTTAACCTCACTCCATTTCTATAAAAGCTTAAGTGAAACTTCAGGTTTACTTAAAGGCTCAAAGCCACATTTCTTGTGTAAAGTTTTATTTCTCCCCACACCCCCAAGTCTAGGTGATTCAACTTCATGCACCTAGCATTTCCCCTTATATTCATATCAACATGTTAACCCTATTATATCACTCCCACTTATATTTCCCCTCCCTTATTTTATACAAAAATACATGAAAAACCCAAAAAATGTATAATATCCCTACCTTTGGCAACTATAGCCATATAGCAAAAGTTTTGGGAATTATAACGTTTAGCGGAAACATATAATAACCCTTCGCGTCATTGGAATTTATTTAACCCCCTGTTAAATAAATAACCACCCCTAACCCGCCCACATAAACCGCGTTATAACCCTGTGCGCATAATTAAATTGGATTTTAATTAACATTCGGTTAATTAAATAACCATACCCCGATAACCCAAAGTTTTCAACCCCTGCAAAACATTATAAAATGTTAAATCTTTGGGCGGGTCCCCTACGCCATATCTTACCGTTAAATCCCTTTCCCGTCAACCGTTGGATCACACCCTCCAGATCCGACGGCTCACATCAATATCGGAGGCGCCCCGATGTCCGGACGTTAGTACCAGATAGAAAGTGGTATTCATGCCGTACCCGGGGACACCTGTCACGTTTCTATTGCATCGGGCCCGCTCTGACACAAACCGCCCCCGTACCAAAAGCGGTCCGATAAAAACCATAAACCACCGTCTGGTCCCGCTGCCCGCGTCATCATCACGTCAGCACCACGCCAGCGCCCGCGCTACTGTTCATCCGCCGTGTCCGCCACGTCACCTTCCATACTCGGCTACCGAACAAAATTTATGTCATGCTGACGTCATCCCCCAAAAGCACCAAGAGCCCGAAAAATCCCAAAATTTCGTTAAAAAGCGTGAAAATGATATTTGTTTGTTTATTGTTGGTGCATTGTGTTGTGGAGACTCTGCATGCACTTTACGTTCAATTCATCACCACAGCTCCAGTCCGCCACCCAGGCGATTTCAAGCTACAAACCCGGCCCCCTCAACTCAGTTTGCAACCATCGTTCGCTCCAGTCGTCTGTAAAACAGGTATCTACCCGATAATTCGCCCGTAAACCCCTGTTTTTCCAAAACTCTCTATTAAACTCACCTCAAAGAGCTAAATTCAAGTAGAGATACGCTATTGCCTGTAAAATCCTGTTTTCCTTTACAAATTGCCCATTAAGTTGAAAACCGAGCTCATCTCCGCCTGTAAAATCACAAAAAAAACACCTGTAAGAGGAGCGCTCTTCCCCTGCTTTTTCCAACCTCCCAAGCCAATTTTGCAAACTCTGTTGTGACTGTGAATTTCACCCAAGGCAGCAATCTCAACAAGCATAGGTCAGTCTGTAATTTCCCGTGGAAAACCAAAACCACTGCTTTATTGTCTGTTACTCCACAAAAATCTAACTTCAAGTTAAAGGTCACTTAACAAACTGAAAATGGAGGCTCCAGTGGCCCTGAACATTGCACCCTTGAATGCACCACATAAGGAGTTCGAATGGATACCTCTTGCTGACAAAGACTTCCAGATTAAGGATATGATGGGTCTCAAACCTCACCTACAAAACTTTTGTGAAATTAGAAATAGCCATAGGAGCAACACTGATGTCTTGGGGATTTGGGAATCCAACATGCCTATCTATTACCTACCTTCAGTGAATGTGCTCCCTGATTTCATCCATTTATGCTTTGCAAATTATGATCCCACACAAAGAGAAATCCTGACTCCATTTGGATCTGTACTCTTCTATATTACTCGTCAGTCCATAAATGAGATGTTGAACTTTGAGCCAACTCAGCCTCTCGTTCCTCTCACCATGAAACTTTT
>APFE030541822.1:42659-61944 GCA_000404065.3 Pinus taeda | reverse complement strand
ATATAACAAGAACATCAACAATTGCAACAAGTATAAAGGGGAGGGGCAACTCCCCGTAATGTGAGTCTGCCCAACAGCTTATTAAGAATATCAGTTTTTACAATACAAGTGTGCTTGGCAAACTCCAAGCCAACACTTAGCCAAATTTACAAAGATAGGCAATCTTGCCTTACAACAATTTTATGCATCCCTTGTACAAAGAACGGTGCTCACACGAGCCACCTATAACCCTCTACCAAATCTGCACCAAAACCGTAATGTAGAACCTCCTCCGCATAACTTCGACTTATTTCCAAGTCCCAACCCAATCGTACAAGTCTCCAAGGCAAGTGCACATGAGATGTGCGCACTTCTTTCCTTGTGTGCAGTTCCCACTCGTTCTGCGAAGATGTGCGATGATTCCTTGATGTCAAAATGAGCTCACACGCTCGTATACATATAGGCGTTCCATCGTGGTTGAGGGGTGGGTGGCAACCCCTTGGCCGACCCCCAAAACCTCCTTAATGCAACCCCAAACACAATCGTAACGAGTCAGCCTTGCCATCGTGCAAGCCACTCTCCAACGCCATATAAAATCGCCCAACGCTCCAATCGTTCACGCATTTACCAAGTCGCAAACTATCGTCGCACTGCAGTTCGGTGTAACGTTGCATATCGTGCGAAGTCGCCCGCGTTTCCGTCGTCATGCGGCCATGCACGCGCGCCCGGTGTGCGCGCGTGCCCGGGCGCCCGGCGCCCGCCCGTCGCAAACCCATAAGGCGTTACACCACCTCTCGGCCTCCGTTTACGTTGGAAATTGTTTGTGGTCAGAAACTTTCACTGCCGGAAACCCTGCGGTAACTTTCGGGTGCTATGGGTGGTACGAGATCGAGGAGAAGGTAGCAGGCATGGTGTTGTCCACCGTAGAGTCATTAAGACTCTTTCAATCGGATAGTTGATTAAAATGAAGGAAATCCATGACCAATGGTCATTAGGAACATAAGATATGGTTATCCACCAACGATTTATTTTCAAATTCAAAAGTTTCGTGGACCACAATGTAGTTGCCTCCTCCCCTTTAAAAAAAATTGAAATGCTCTGAATCTAGCATAAGCAGGAGCCAACCTTTGCACCTCCACTAAGTGACTAAGCGACTCAGTCTATGGAAACCTCCACTAAGTGATTAAGCGACTCAATGTAAGGTAAGTGTAGAGTTTTCTTTTTATTATCATTGGATTTTTTTAAAGTTTCATTTTTTTCAATTTAAATGCTATTAATTGATTTTTCTATTTGAAATATCTCTTACTCTCTTACATATTAGAATGGATGGATGTATTCGAGGGTAATTAAAATTTTATTTTTACAATTTATTTTTAAAAATTATATTTTTCAGGAAAGAAAAAAAAAAAATTACATGCGAGTTTCATCACTGCAAATAGTAGATGATTATCCTAGTACAAAATTGAATCTAAATCATCACTGCAAATAGTAGGTGATTATCCTAGTACAAAATTGAATCTAAATGTTTAGAATGGAGCGTAATCTTTTAACGTATTAGAAACTAAGCTACTTCAAGGGTTTTGAAATAGGATCTCATCAAGAAAGGTTATTGTGCATTATCTTGGTTCTTATGGTTCCACCTTTTTTCATATTACTTAGAAACTAAGCTGCTTCAAAGGTTTTGGAATAGGATCTCATCAAGAAAGGTTATTTTTCATTATCTTGGTTCTTATGGTTCCACCTTTTCTCATTTTACTTTAACAATTTTACCAATCCTAATGAACGTTGCCCATAGAGTAATTGTTTGGATTTTAACTTATGGGTTGAATCTCTAAACTTCTTGTCTCATATTAGTTTAACAATTTTACCAATATTGATGAACATTGCCAATAGAGTAATTGTTTGGATTTTAACTTATGGGTTGAATCTCTAAACTTCTTGATTGTATCTATAGTCTCAGTTATCAACCAAATTTAACAAGAAATAAATGGCCAACCAATGTGTAACATCAACATTTTTACAATTTCACTAAACCTAATTTACCATGGAAGAAACGACCAACAAATTTGGAAACATCAATTTTCTTGACCATTTCACTTTGTTTAACCATTTCACTAAACCAAATATTCCATAGAAGCAATGGCCAACAAATGTGGAAACATCAATTTTCTTGACCATTTCAAGAAGGTACATTTAAATGTCCCAATTTTGAGATAAGGTTGGTGTGGTTATGATGTGTTGTAGTAGGTACTCTTTTGAATAGTCAAAATTAGTCTATCTACATATTTTCAATATATTCAATAGCAATTTTTTTTGAAGTAGCTAGTGGATTTCAAAAGATCTCTTAGAGAAGCAATTTTAATTATAACTGAAAACATGAGTACCAATGAAAATTATTAAAAAACCTACCTTCAAATAAATAATAAAAAGAATAGTTTCTTATAAATATATCTTTTAAAATTATTTGAGTAATAAATGGATATTATTAGATACCATTAAACTTTTTTACGGTTAAACCAATATTTTTTTATACTTTGAAGTTTTTTATGATTTATGACTAGAGTTTGATAACCATTATCTTATGGCTAATCATTATCATGCTCATTTGAGCTTCTATATTGTGCATGCAATGCAATATTTAATATGTATTCTAAGTCTTTTATGTGAAGCTTTAAATTAACCTTTTATCCTGTGTATGGGGCCAATATAATTGTGAATTTTTTCATATACATTTGGTTACTTTCTAATTTTTTTTACAAACTTTGAATTATATTAATGTTCTCAAAATGATGCTAAAAAATTGGGTGTTTTTATTTATTTTTTTGAAATTTTAAAAATAGAAATAGTTTTTTATTAATTTTTTATGGAAAAGTGTTAATTATCATCCAAAATGGGGTGTATCTTGGGAAGTTTAATTCCCCTAAAATAGCTTTCATCCTCAATCTTCCCATAAGGTTTGAACCTAAACTAGCCAAGACTACATCACATACTAACCAATTAATCTACAACTCGAAATTATATCATATATTACCATTAACCTATATTAGAATATTCCATAAACTAATAAGATATGTTTTGTTCAATGCATAGTTACATAAATTTATATTTTGTATCTTATTCTGTATACTATAGATATTTTAATTTAAATGTATATTTTTATTAAGTTTCAAAAATATTTAGCCATTTAAGATTATATTTATTTAAATGAATATTATTTTTGAATTATTTTTAAATTTTAAAAATTGTATTTAAAGTATTAATTATTTAAATTTTAACTGTAGGAAGGTTTGAGAATTTTGTATTTTATTTATAATTGTTATTAATGATTCCATTTATTTTTAGATATTATATTTTAAAAACTCAAAATCAGGGAAAGATAAAAATATTAAAGTACTACTAATAACATAAAAATTAAATATATATTTTTATTTATTTAGTTTAAACAGTGTTGTTATTAAATTTAGTTTTAGGTTTTTAATAAATTGACTTATTGTTTCAATAGCTTGAAATTTGCATGTTGTATTTTGAAATTTATACTTATAATAATTTTGGTTTTATAAAATTAAAATTTTAATGTTGATTCAATATAAATAAATATTAACTATTATTATTATATGGGAATTTTTTATGTAACTATTATTTATATTAAATATGATTTTTTATTCTGTAAATATATTGATGTTTAAAATTTATTATTATGGTATTTATTTATTTTGAAAACTATCAAAAACCTTTCTCTGGGCTCTTTTTGCACCTAATTTCATCAAAAACTGAGAAAGTTATGCTTGTTACAAGTTTTTCCCAATTTCCATAGCTAACCATCCTACAATTCGGCCCAATTCCGCACAAACCTAGCTTGAGCACCCCAAACCCGAAACCAGCGCTCAAACCTAACCTACAATCCTGCCATCGGGTGAAATTGTCACACAGTTAAACTATCCATTAACCCCCCAATTTTAAATTTATGATCGTATGGGGGCCACGTGCCCAAGGGTCGAGGCTAACTGCGTGCCCCCGCCGGACAAGCCCCCAACACGTTGCATCATGGTCGTATGCACCCATAAAACCTGGGTCGGGTGCCCACCTAGCGCATGCGGCAAAACTCTATAGACTACGGTCATGTGATGAGTTATATAACCTAGGGCTGGCCCGACTGCAAGCACCTAGGGCTAAACCCCCTTCTACTTTGTGTTGGTGGTCGTATTAGCCGCATGTAGCCTGGGGCGAGCCCCCTCCACTCTCCGCCCATAGTTTTGTGTTATGGCTCTAGTGTGGTTTCACGATGTGGGCATTGGAACTGTCGGCCGGGGCTAAGCCCTAGCCTTAGGCTCCCTCCGCCATGGTCCTATGGTGTGGCATGTGGAAATGGGCTAGGGCTTAGCCTTGGCCCCTTCCCCCATTAATTTGTGCTACCACTATAAATATAACCCATGAATAATTGGATAAGAAACAAATGAATGGTGTGGTGGTATGGCTTGTTGTTGTTAGGTGGTATGTCTTGAGTTCGATTTCCATGGGGTGCTTAGACCCCATACTAAATTTTACTACACATTTCAGAGGCCACGTGGAAGCTAGCCATTGGCCCATGTGGCCCTCCATCATTGGACCACATCAACAACCCCATGATCAATCAAAAACTAAGAAATTTTGACCAACCAGATTGAGACACATGGTGAAAAACCATTGGCCCACAAACACACAGTCAATTTCCGAGTCACCTACCTAGTCAATGTACATACTACTAACTAGGTGTACCTGTAACCAATATTACAAACATTTTAGTTGTTTGACAAATCGATTAGAACGCAATATCGGGAGCATACGATATTGGTTTCGAGTGAAACGTGTTATAGGATGACGAGATATTCACTTTGGCACCAAGGGTCATTTATCGAAAATGATTCTCGGTACGTCGAGAGTACCAGCATATTTGTGTCTGACCTTTTGATAACTTTTGAGCACTCTGAATTTTGAGAGTTGTATTGATCCCCTGGATCATGATGACAGATAATAGTGGAGATTTTTGCAAGAAGGAATTCAAAAGTTTTTTGAAAGGAGTGTGGTATAGCATGGTCGAATATTACTCCATACAAACCTCAATAAAATGGAGTTACAGAAAGGATGAATAGGATGTTGATTGAAAATGAAAGAAGCATTCTTAGTGGCATTGGATTAGCGTAGGAGTCCTGGGTAGAGGAAGTGTACCACATGTTACTTCTTTAATAGGTCACCTTAATCAGCGTTGGAGGATAAGACTCCACATGAAGAATGGACTCGTAAGAAATCCTCTCTTTCACATCTCAAGGTGTTTGGCTGCAATGCATATGTACATGTTCCACAGGAGAAAAGAACCAAGTTGAATAGTAAATCTAAAAGGTGCATATTTATCCCATATTTATTTGATGTAAAGATGGTTTAAAAGGTTATAAGCTTTGGAACCCAGAAACAAGGAAGGTTTGTACTATCATGATGTGGTACTTAGAGAGGTGAAAGATGTTATGAAACAGGAGGTCCTATCAAAGGAAAATGAATCATAGAAGTAGAGTTTGAACTAAATGAGGAAGAATCAAACTCTACAAGAGAATAGGAATCAGAAGAGGAAGAACCGCACACTCCGGTTTTGAGGAGATTAGTTCAAGAAAGAAGGAAGCTAGAGAGGTATAGTCCATCTAATTTTTCAATTTATTTATTTATTTTTTTCTGATGATGATACTAGACCTACCAGGGAGGTAGTGGATTCAAAGGATGGAAAACTCTAGAAGAAGGCCATGATGGAAGAAATAGTAGCCCTAAACAAGAATGATGCATGAGATTTGGTAGAACTACTGGCTGGAAGAAAATCGATTGGCAACAAATGGGTGTTTAAGAAGAAGATGAATGTTGAAGGAAAAGTGGAGAAGTACAAAGCTCGATTAGTAGTGAATGTTTATTCGTAGGTGTCATGAATTGATTTTGGTGATATTTTCTCATGTTTTCATGTTAGCTCCTATTATATTACGTTTATCCATTTCTACTACTCTATATATTGAGGTAGAACAAATGAATGTGAAGACAACATTCCTACATGGGGGTATGGAAGAAGAGATCTTCATGAAGCAACCAGAAGGATTTTCATTGAAGGGTAAGAAAGAATGGGTATGCAAGTTAAATAAGTCTTTCTATGGGTTAAATTAATTACCAAGGATGTGTTATTAGAAATTTGATACATTTATGCAGGGACTTGGTTTCACAAGGAGCAAAGTGAATAACTTTGTGTATTTTAAAATAGTTGGTGATAGTGTTATTTATTTGGTCTTACAAGTGGATGATATACTGCTAGTTATAAATGATAAATAAACTATCTAGGATGTGAAGACCTAGTTGTTCTCTAAATTTGTCATGAAGGATCTTGGTGCTGCAAACTTAACATTGGGCATGGAAATTAAACGAGATCAATAAATGAGGAAGCTTTGGTTAAAATAGAGGAATTATGTCGAGAAAATATTGCAAAATTTTAATATGCAGGATAACAACCCAGTGAAGGTTCCTATTCATGTAGGTGTACAACTGTCTGCGAAACAATTTCCCAAGACACGGGAAGAGTAAGGGGACATGTACATGTTTCAAATGCAGGTCTAGTTGGTAGTTTGATGTATGTAATGGTATGTATCAAACCAAACATTACACATGCAATGGGAGTATTGAGAAAGTTTATGTCAAAACTAGGGAAGGATCATTGGACAATAGTAAAGTAGGGCGTGGAACTAGTGATTATGGTCTGTGCTACCAAGTAAGACTAGAATTGGATAGAGTGTTGGACATATGCAAGTTTGTTTATGCATCCTAGGTTGGAGATTTGGATCAAATAAGATTTACAATTGAGTATGTGTTTAACCTATTTGGAGGAGCAGTCAGTTGGATAAGAAAGAGACAATATGTAGTGGCACTTCAAACTATAGCGGTTGAATACATGGCAGCCACTCTTGCAATCCTGGAAATAGTTTGGTTGTAGATATTGTGTTTAGGTATGGGGTTGGTACAACAAGCTATAAGGATATATTGCAATGGCCAAAGAGCATTGTTCTTGGAAATGAACCATGCTTATCATTCGAAGATAGAGGATATTGGTGTCCAGTATCACTTTGTGAGGGATATGGTTGAAGACAAAAAGGTGTTGCTATTAAAGGTGAAAACATTGAAGAATATTGCAGAGGCATTGACAATTTTTGTGAGCACTAAGAATTTTTCTTGGTGTAGAGAAATAATGGGCATTACAGCCCTGGATTGATTACTTATTTACTCTTGTGACCCCTTGTGTGCAAAGAAGACAATAAAAGGGAGACTATTGGGTATTGTGTTATATCCTTTGCATGACTAGCACCAAGTGTTGTCATGGTGCGCAGGGTCTAGCGAGGGAGTCGTAAGGGGTTTGGAAGAGCCCCATGCCGAGGGGATTACAAGGGGGCAACAAACCCCCTTATCGAGGGGTTCATCCAAAAGAAAATTTATGCATGCCTAAGGATGGTTGGGTGGACCAAGGATGGGAGTAGACCCAAGGATGGTGTGTGGACCCACCCATGGTTTTATTCATGGTTTCGGATATAATGGTTTTACCCATGATATATCGTAGATCTGGTCAAGGGAACTATGATTATGTTCTAATCCATGGTTAATGGATAGGGGGTTCATGAATGATTTGACATGTATATAATGTATTTTAACATTGAAATGAATATAATGAAAAATCAATATGGTTTTCCCATTTTTGGGTTCTGGGAGAAAAATCTTTGTGTGTATTTTATTTTCTCGCCATTGTATATTTTTCTTTCTTTAAGAATTCATTTGTAGGTAGTTTTTGTACAACGGTTAAAAGCTTCAATTCCTTTTTCTTTCATAGATTCAAAGGCCATATTTCCCTGTTAATGAGGAACATTGACTAATGAGAAATTTATTTTGGAAGAACCATGACCACAAGAATAATGACGTGGCAACTTTGACTGTGAATGGAAATATGACATTTCTTCATCAGTCATAATTGTAGGGAATAATTCCTTTGTCACCTAGGAACCTTTACCATAGGAAGTATGACCATTGTTTATTAGTCTTATTTGTAGGGAATTTATCAATCATGAACTTTGATAAACGAACTATTATGACCATTCACCTATAATCATCTTATCCATTCATTGATCAAAGTTCTTGCCACTTAGAGTCACTACAATAATATTTCCCATTGGATATAGTTACTATGAGTTACAATTCGTATTAGCTAGAGTTCTTGAAATCATAATTCTTGTGAAATTGATTCCAAAGTCTATTTTTTCAAATTATCCATTATTTAATAAAATCTTTTTGAGATGGTTATTTTCATGTTCTGATTATTCCTTATCTAAAAGAATTATAGCTCGAATTGTTAGAGTATTTATTAATTTATTTGTTGGGTCGTCAATCAAGAACTCTAAGAACTATGGCCATAAGAAATATGATGAAGGAATGTTTACAAATAAAGTAACTATGACCTTCACTTGTTGGTCATAGTTCTAGGGAATAGTACATATCAATCAAAGTTCTTGAGATCATAGTTAGAGGGTGACAAAGTTGGAGGGTGGAGAGAGGGAGAAAGAGAAAGAGAGAGTGATGGGGGGAGGGAGAGAGAGGGAGGTGAGAGAGAGGGAAAGAGAGGAAGGTAGAGAGAGAGGAGAGAGGGAGGTGAGGGTGAGAGGGAGAGAAAGGGAGAGAGAGGAAGAAATAGAGAGATTGTGGGATAGAGAGAAAGAAGGAGAGAGGGAGAGACATATATATGGAGTTGGAGGGGGATAGAGTAGGAGGAAAGAACAAAGACATAGAGAGATAAAGGTGGAGAGAGAGTGAGGGAGAGAGGAGAGGAGGTAAGAGAGAGAAGAGGAGAGGAGAGAGATAGGGAGAGAAGGAGAAGAGAGAGATAGGGAGACACATTGATGGAAGGGAGAGAGAGAGATAAGGAGAAAGGGAGGGAGATAATGACAAATTTGGAGGGAAGAGAGAGGGAGGGAGATAGTGACAAATCTAGAGGGAAAAGAGAGGAAGAGAGTGATGGGGAGGAAGACAGAGGGAGGTGGGAGAGATAGGGAGAGAGATAGGAATAAATAGAGAGTAGGAGAGGGAGAGAGGGAGAAAGAGTGTGTTGGAGGGGGGAAGGGCAAAAACAAGAAAGGCATAGAGGGAGAAATGTGGAGACAGAGGGAGTGACAAGGGAGAGATGGAGAGAGAGTGAGGGAGAGAGAAGAGTGGGAGGGAAGAGAGGGAGAGAAGGGGAAGAGAGAGAAGGAAAGGAAGAGGGACTGAGAGAGAGATAGATAGATATGAAGAGAGAATGTGTATATTTGGGGGGTGAGATAGAGAGAGGGAATAAGAAAGAGACACATAGATACAAATATAGATAATATCTAACTTACCTAGGTCTGTCTTAAACTTGGATCTATAAAGTGCCAAGAGGGATCAAATATCTCGAGGTGAGAACCTTTCCTCAAGTTTTGCACTCAAAAAATAGGTTTGCACCTCGAGAGATTTGATCCCTCTCGACGCTTGATAGATCAGGATTAAGATGGATTTAGGATGGTTTATCTAAAAAAATGTTCGTAATTTTATTAATAAAAACAAACTTACTATATAAAAAAAAATTGAATTTAGAAAATATTTATGTCTAACATCTAACTCCTACATATCTAGTGATTAAATCAAATATTGAAACAAAATTAAAAGAGGAAAAAAATTACTTATAGCTAATATATATTTGTATGAGATTTATTTTATTTCTATTCTTATTTAATTTTAAATGCCTTTATATGATATTTGTTAAAGATATAATTTAGTGCAATGATTTAAAAACAACATTTTAAAGTTAGAATTTCATATTCCACAATTTGGAAGAATGATTAAAATGGATTCAAACATCCTATAGCAAATTCAAAAAAGTAAGACATGTAACAAATTAATATATAAGAAGTTAATATTTTCATATGAAACATTTGGGAAATACTTTTACATTTATCTTTATTGTGGCTTATATTTTTGCATAAAGAATAATTTTACTTTTGTGGACTAAGTTATGATGAGGATAATTTGGTTATTGATAAATGTGTATAACCATTCAAAAAACAAAAGTAAATTGAAATTATATAACTTCGTGAATATGAGTAACTTTACGTGAATATAAAGGTTTATTATTACATTTTAGATATAATGAGGTTTATATAGTTAATTAAGGGAGGATAAAGGAATTTGGAATCTTACTTAGTGCTACAAGGGCGAGGGAAAATAGATACGACCAATAAATAGTTGTGATGCGTGGGAAAATAAATTTTAATAATTATTTTATGAACTAATTGTCTTTTATACTTGTCCTAATATTAGAATATTTTTATACTATTAATGAAAGTAACAACCTAGTGATCATGGCATAGTTTGAAAATGCAGTTCCAATTGATATGAATGATGGGTTCAAATACAAAATGAATTCAAGATAATTTTTTAGCCTGAATCCTAATTAATGATTATTGGATTGTCTTTCTTTGAGGATGTTGCGTTTTGAAGATGGGAATAATGGAAATAAAAGCCTAACCCTAGACATTAAGAAAAGAACATCAAAGATAAAGTAACATACAATCACATAATATGTTAAACTGGCTATCGTAACATATGGTAGTAAAGAAGACACTAATCGTTCAGGCAAGATGTGGAGATGATCAGTAAATTGTCGTGGTTATTCCATTGGAACGATTCATCATAATAGATCTGATAAAATATTGAAATTTTTAATGTAAATGTTAATTCTTTTTAGATCTCAAATTCTTTATTTATTGTTTGTTTGCTTAAATATAAATTAGCTTAAATGCAAGCAATATAAACTGAAAATACATATATGCACTAACCAAAATAGGCACATTTTTTCCTTGGAAAACCCTTACAAGAGAAACCTAGCTAGAAGGTGAGGTTTCTTTGATATCTATTCTCTAGTATGGAAAAATGTGTAGATACAAAGAAAGAGGTACTCTCTATAGAATTGCCTAAGACCTATGCCTTGTAAAGTTGCTACAAAATCTTAATCCCCTTTTTCTTTCTCTCTAACATCCCACTCCTAATTTCTTTGCTCAAATATGGAAGAAAATATAATACCATGAAATGGAACCCCTACTCCTCTTAGTGGCCTAGTATTTAACATAACCCAATATCTAATTATATGAAAGGTTTGACTCCCTCAACCCTCAATTAGAGTTATAATTTTGGACCTTCTAGAGTCTTTTTGAAATTCCATACATGGCTATCCCAATATGCATGAGTAACAAGGATTAACGTGACATTGACTTGTACCATGGCAATAAATATGGTAGATCAACTTGTGAGAGGCATAAATTTTGTATACAAACTTCGAGTACCGGATGGTCTCACACAAGCGCTAAACTTTTTTACCCCAAAATAATTTGTTTAATGCCTCAAAATGGTTATGGAAGATTTCATACCCAAATTTTCCAAATTGGGACCCATCGATAAAAAAGACCCTACAAACTCATTCATGTAGTTCTTCCACTCTGAAAGCATTGAGATAGATAAAGAACAATATAATAATTCAATATGAATCAAGAGAAATTATAGATGAGAAATAGTATCACAATTCCCTAAATTACATACGAATGAAGTCAAAATTGGAAGAAACTTACCCCTCAAAGAATACAAAACCTATGAGAAGATAGAAAAATAAGTATAAAGAAATGGGGTTTTTAAGAAATGAACGATGATAACCTATTGTAGTGATCATAACCAAGATCAATCTAGAATGATTATATGAACATAAAAGAGTAATAAATGGATACATAAAGTTAAATATGTGAAAGTTTCTCAAACAAGTGTAAGAAATCAACCAGAACATTATGGAGGCTTTTGTAATTAGGGAATAGTCATGATGGAATAACTTAGCACTCTACTCGTATATTGTAAATAAGTGTGTGGAAAGTGGTTGTGGAATCACATATGTGTGGCAATGACTTCATATGTGGAAAAAGAAATAAACTATGTAGACTAATGAGAAAACACCTACCATGAAGTGTATGAAGGAATGTTGTGAGAAATTCTATAATGAAACCTTGAGAAGGATTATGCATAATTGAAGTGAGAATCAACTAAGGGAACTTGCACAAGAATGATCACCCCAGAAGTACAAATGGGGTTATCATGAGGAACACATGCCACAAGAACATGTGCCTGTCCTTAGGAATGCACACGTGGTCCTAGTTTTCTAGGCTTTGTAAGCCCCAAACTAGGCTACCTACTTAGCATGGCTCAAAAGTGTACGTGCGTTATTAGGAAATACCATTATGCAATTTGAAAACCTTAACTTTGTGCACTATGAAAACCCTAGCTTTGAGGAATTTGAAAACCTTATCAATGTGGAATGTGGAAACTCCAATATAGTGAGTTCAAATTTGAGTGCATAATTAGACAATGTAAGTAAACAAACCATATTTACCCTGCATCACAAGTTGGCAACGTTTTTCAATATATATTGAAGTGAAATTTGAAGACCTTAATTTTGTGCAATTTGAAAACCCTACTTTTATGGAATTTGAAAATGCTAGTATTGTAGAATTTGATGGAATGGAATCGTATGGATGTAATTGTTGTTTATACCATTATGACTCATTTATTCCCAAAACTCTATATCTCCCTATTTGCATTTACACATTTTCTACTCTCTCTCTCTCTCTCTATTTTTATTTCCCTCCCTCCCTCATTTTCCAACAAGCACTTCATCGGCTCTCATTGAAGAAATTTTATGAGCTTTCTTATTATTGGAATCTCTAACCAATAGAAAATACGACCCATGAGAAATATGACCATAGTAACTAATACAAAAATTATGAACTTGAGAACTTTGACCCTTACGAACTATGACACGTAATAACTATGACCTCAAGAAGTTTGACCCTCATGAATTATGACCTTAGGAATCATTCCTTTGTTGTTCATAGTTCCCTTGTCAATTAGGAACTTCTAATTTATTTTACAAGAATTATGATGTGGGAGCTTTGACAATGAAATTAAACTAGGACCTTTTTTCCAGTCATAGTTCTAGGGAATAATTCCTTTGTTAATTAGGAACCTTGACTCACAATAACTATAATAAATGTTTATTAGTCATAGCTATAGGAAATTTCTTGATCAAATAACTATTATGACCAACCACCTATAATCATCTTAGTCATTCATTGATCAAAGTTCTTGTCATATAGAGTAATTGTGGTAATAGTTCTCATTGGTTATAGTTACTATGGGTTACAGTTCCCATTGGATAGAGTTATAAAGGTCGTAGTTTTTCTTGAACTGATTCCAAAATATATCTTTTCAATGTATCCACTATTTAATGATGAGCAATGGGAAAAATGTATTCATTATTTAACAATGACCAGTGAGAGAATGATGATAATTATCCACCAAGATGAAGAGACCTTAAGATTATGTTATCTAGATGTATGCATGTATGATATTGATAATCTTGGCACTTTTACAACGTTCTCTTCCTCTCATATTTTGGTCATCCATTTTCTGTCAACCCCTTCCTCTGAAGTAATCTTCCTTAGCATGGCTGCTACAGTTTCCAAATGGTTGAGTAAGTGATATGGTGATTTGACAAGGTAGTTTAAATATTAAATGTGATGGGGTGGTTTATTTTTAGTTTTAATTTTAAATTCAAAATCTTAAAGTTGCAGCATACCACCTCTCATTTGTCTCGGAGACTATTTCAAAAACACTTTGTTTAGTTCAAATCGATGCATACCACCTCTCATTTGTGTCGGAGACTATTTCAAAAACACTTTGTTTAGTTCAAATCGATGCAGGAAGATGGAAGAAAGTAGAGCCAAGACATAAGCAAGAGGCTCCATAATGGACATTTCATTGTAGTATACGTTTTGTGTCTTTTTCATTGTTGGAAGCAGTCTTAAAATAATATCTTAAACATTCTATGGTCTCTACATTTTCTATTCATTATATTCTCTAACAACAATTTTACATGTGGTATTTCAAAAAATGAGTCTTTCATTGGCAGTTTGGACTAATATTTGAGTACTCTCCAGTTATTAATCTTAGATATCAAGCGACCTCACTTTTCGATAACTAGTTATGGCATCTAATTACCTGTTTTCTCATTCTTTTCCAAATTCCAGCAAATAAGTGTATTCAAATATTCCACATTACAATTAGTAGGTCGATTGTTGAGTTACTACTTCCAGAAAGCATCCATTTGAAGTAAATAAAGCCAACTCGCAGAACTATAATGACGAAATTTTCTAACAAAGAAAGCCAAATGTTTGTAGTGGAATTTCACATGAACCAAATGGAATCTTTGTGTACACAACTAGAATCTCCATTGTTGCCACACCACTATTTATACAGATAGATTCTTCATCAATTCCTTTAAGGCACCATCCTCTGATAAGGGAAAGGATGTGTGCACCTAAGAGACCCTCAATGAGAAACCAACATTGCAATCCAAAGTAGACGAAATATACATCTTATCATATGGGTCATAAGTATAATATATTCTATGGAATCCATCTCCATGACTAGGACCCCACACATAGAGACATATAGAATAGTAGGTAAAAACCAAAAAGAAAATCTTATATCTTTATTAAATACTTTATTGATAAGTTATCTTTATTTGTAACACATTTATTAGATTATTTAAATTTATATGTATTTTTGTTACTTTCTTAATTTTTTTACCTCTATCCCTATGTTTTCAACAAGAAAGTGTGTTGGTATCTAAGTTTTTTACTAATTTAAATTACTATAAAAAAAATTTACAAATTTTAAACCCATCAATTAAAGCAATCATAGTTCACATTTTTTTTTAAACAATATGAAGACATGATTTAAATACTTCACTATTTTAAATACCAGTCAACCTGAAAAGTTTGTAATTAGAGCAGAAAAACTTTTCATTCCATCACCACATAGAACCTTACCATAAAACAATGTATCAACAATTTTTTTATGTTTCTTTGAATTTATGCCTTCTTATTGAAGTCAATCTGACAAAAGTAAATTGAGTACTATAGAATGACTTAGCATATTACAATTAAAAATCCATAAATACTTTACCCTCTTTTAATAGTTGAAATATTTTTCCTTTTATCTTATTTATTGAAAAAATTTGTCTAATATATTCTTATGAATAAGCATATTGTGAGGCTAAACAAATAACTTAAAATGTAATATGATGAATCTAAAAAAAAAAAATTCAAAAGACGATTTCAAAATAATACATTTTACAGCGTATTCTTACAATCACGTAAGTGAGAATTTTTGCATTTAGGAATCCTCTAACTTCAAGTGTGCATTGCTATTATTAACCATTAAGTTAATTTTTGTAGTAAATAAATAATTTTTTTATTGTGGTTAAATTAGTTGCGGTGGTGGTAAATGAATAATTTTTTTATTGCTCATAATTTTTTTTACTTTGAAGTTCTCTCTCCAAAACTAGGTTATAACATCCAACATATTAAGTAGTTTCTCCTCAGAAAAAAGTAACACAAAATTCGAACTAACAATTTAAAAAAAATTGTTGTCAGGTAATTTATATCTGAAGACTTGTAAAATTTATAATTAAATTTGTTTTTATACGTACATGTGGGTGGATGTTTTTATTGGAGTTGTCTATAATGCGATTTTTTGGAGATTCCGGTGACGGAATCTGGCGGAAGAAATGAGGTTAAATCTTGATTTTTAGCAGTTAAAATGGTTTTTTAACTGCATATTTGGATTCAGCGCCCTGAAAAACCCCTGGGAGCCATTGATTGTGCAGAAACTAGCTATCAAAGTTGGAATTCCAATGAATTGCTGCCGGATTTTGACCGGAAAAATCCTCCGGAAAGGCTTTCAAAAAGTCGCGTTATAGACTACTACGTTTTTATTATCAAAATTTTGTTTTTAACAACCTAATCAAGAAATCCCTAAAACCAACCACATAATCGAAAAAGCCCTACAAACAACATAAAAATAAGAATTTGATGTAAATCTCTACATTTATCATCAAATCGAATCTTAGTGTCCCCTGATCTCGATCTTGAGAGTGATTTAGTAAATTTCCCATGCATTGTGAATAATTTACACATTTTTAATGTGTTGGAGAATTCACCAATGCCTTGTTTGTATTCAGGATTAGGTTTAGTTTTTAGGATTATAGTAGTTAACGACTCAGAAACCAACCTAGACTGATTTTCCTGAGAATTAAAGTCAATTTTATCAATTAAATGTAATATGGTCATACAAGAAACGTCAATTAAAAGGGAACGGAATCAAATAAAATGGTTTTTTATTTCCAATATAAACTTTGATTTTAAAAGTGTGGAGATCATAATATGGTGTTGGAGATTTTAGTGACGTTGTGAAGGGAGCTTACATAGCCTGAATCCCTAGATTTGATCCGAAATCATATCCATGCCCCTCAACTCGAGAAATTGCTCCAGCAGCCGCAGATGAGGAAGAGATCTGGCCATGAGAAGCCTCATGAGAAGCCTCTTGCTGATGTCCATTAATGGAACTTATTTGTTTGGAAGTATTAACGGAACTTATTAACAGAACGGGCAACTGAGACGGATGGGCCCCGCTAGCCACGTCAACAGATTTGAGCAACCTGCAATCGAGATAAGCTCGGCGCCAGCGGACTAGTGTTAGGGTAAGGAAACGACGGCTAAAACATATAGCCAGCCTCAATTTTGTATTTCTGAAAAACTCTATGGCCAGTACGCAGTTCCTCGCTTTTGCTGTTGTATTACTCTGCTAGACAGCATGGCCGCAATATTCATATAATAGTACACACATATACACAATGATGAATCTTCTCTATAAACCTCTCATATTTTTTATTGTATTCACATTAATCACGGCGTCCTTCATCAAATTCTATTTTTCGGCTTTTATATATACTACGAATTAAAAATTTAAATTTTATTTGTGAATTTTGAAATTTCTGATTTTTTTAAAATCATAAAATGATATTTCGAATTCTAATTCTTGGACTGAAATTTCAAATTCTATAAAGTAAAGCGATAAATCTCTAATATAAACACTAAATTGAAATTTTAAATTCTATAGAGTAAAGCGATAGATCTCTAAATTTCCAAATATTTTCTAGAATATAAATACTAAATTGGGACAGATCGTGACTCATATTTTATATAACATCCTAATTTATATAATATCATAACTCATATTTTATATAACATCATAATTTATATGATATCATAATTTGGTAATTGGTATCTAAGTGTTTACAATTTCGAATTCTAAACTTGTTTTCCTTGAACTTTATAGGGTTTTTTCATATGAATACATATTTATATAAAAAGTAAAGTGTCATATCCTCAATTCCTAAATTTAAAATGGCGAGTGCACCTACGTCAAAACTTTTATTAATTCCAAACTGCAACCACAGTCATAGTAATTTTGGTTACAAGGGATCAACCATTTGAATATAGTGGGCACCAATATAATCTCAACCTAAGTTTCAAAAGGAAATGTCAAAGACCATTTTATTAATTTATTTTCAGCTTACATGAAAGCAAATAGGATATATTATAGTATATCTATAAAGATGTAAAATTCATAAAGATGTAAAATTCCCAAAAGTTAATTTGGGCAAATAAAAACATTCAAATAATACAAGCAAAAATAGCATGAAAAGTGATTACCAAAATATAATATTAACTTACTCTACAAAAATGTGGATTGCCACCTATGATGAAGTAATAGTTATTGTTCTAACTATCCACTTGGAAGTACTTTTAATTACTCACATCCCTATATAAAATAAAATTTCTTCTGACCATTGACATCTCCATGTAAAAATAGAGTAGTTTAAAAAGACCACAAATTCTCCTGGAAAATAGAGAAAATTCTAGTATGATTTTTGTTTGGAAATCTAAGTTACAGTTGTCAAGTTCCAAAATTTTAGGTGCTTAAAAAATTTTGACGATATTGAATCTATTTCCACCGTAAAAAATAATTTAAACACTCTTATACTGCTGCGTGAGTGGGCCTAATGGTTAAGAGCACGTGTTTCCTCCTAAAAAGTCACAGCACGTGTTTCCTCCTAAAAAGTCACATGTTCAAAACTAGAGGGGATAGAGTATGTATGTCTTCATAGACTTAGGAGTTAAATCCCTGCGCGGAGGTGGGTCTGTTGTCCCACAAACAAAAGTCTTATACACCAATTTAATGTCTCGCTTGACTATGACCTTAAAAATAATTATTATTATTATAATTAAATTTTTTGAAAAATAAAATTACTAAATTCTAAAAAAAAAATACCTTCTAAATAAATTTATATCCTTAATAAAGGAGCCCTTCAAATAAAATTACTCGCTTCCCCATATAAAAGTACAAATAATTTTTTAACTCCTCACGTCGGCATATAAAAGTACAGGTCAACTTCCCACAACCCATGAAAAGTACAGGATTTTAACAATTCACATCCCCATGCAAAAGGTTTAGTTTGTCTCAATCCATGTTTAGAAAGGTTTCTAATTACTCACACCCTCATCCCCAGGTAAGAGATTCAGTGTTTCCCTGAAAAATGTAAGAGATTTAGTGTATCTCAATTCCTGACCATGCAGCACATGTTACACGGAAACGTTTGGAGAATAAAGAAGTAATCGAATGCGCTTATTCTAAGTAGGTGAATTTTTTATTTCGAAAATAATGAAAATTTGCGAAGTGAAATTTTGGAAATTTGAGTTATAATTTTCAAATTTAACAAATATAAAAAAATAAAAATTTGTTTGAGTATATTGAATTTATTTTTACTATTAAAAAAATATTCAAAACACTCATAATCAAATTCAAATAATCTTTAATCATATTTAAAATTTGAAAAAATGACCAGATTTAGTGAATCTATTTTTACTATTAAAAAATATTCAAAACATTCATAATCAAATTCAAACACTCGTAATTGTTGGGTATACGACCAAAGTCCCACATTGACTAGAAGTGGGGAGGATCATGGGTATATAAGGATGGACAAATATCTCCATTGGTATGAGGCCTTTTGGGGTAAGTCCAAAAAGCAAATCCATGAGGGCTTAGGCCCAAAGTGGACAATATCATACCATTGTGGAGATATGTGGTGTCCAGAGTCCTTACAAGTGGTATCAGAGCCATGCCCCGAAGTTAGCCAAAGTGGATGAATCCTCAGAATGCCGAACGAAGGTGGTGGGCCCTGGTAATATCACGATGGGATCCGTGGATGAGCTCGGCAGGCGGTGTGCTCCGGATTCTTCATGGACGT
>APFE030541822.1:7365-29266 GCA_000404065.3 Pinus taeda | reverse complement strand
ATTACTTTTATTTTTGCTGTGTATTGTTGTGCATTTTCTTAGGGTCTAGCTTCTGCTTGTATCCTCTCCTCGTTGTGCATTATTTTATTTTTTTTGGAGGTCCTCTCCTCACTTGAGCCCCATTTTCCTACCATCCTTCTTGATGGATGCTGCAAACCATGCCGCCTACCAGTAATAGGTTCATCGTGTTTATCATGAATCTTGTTATTACCTGTCACTTCATCATCACTTTGATATTGTCCAACTACTTCTTTATCACTTGAACTCGCATCTACCCTGCCATTACCCAAGGAACTGTGAGCTATCTCCTATACCGTCCTATTATTTTTTTTCATAGCCAGAGGCAGTGCAGAGCAATTCTCTACAATATCGCCAGCTATGCCAAGCAACTCAGGTGGGGGACTCTGCTCTTTAAGCTCCTCTTAAAAGGCATGAATGCAAAACAATTTGAAGCTCTAGTCCTTTGTTAAAGGCTTCATTTCATGGATATAATGATTTATAATCTAAAACTATCAACAAATCTTTTTTCCTTCTACATGTTTCTGAATGTTGACGCTAAGCTGCTCCTCACTCGATTTTTTTTTATCAATTTGATCAAGTCCCACCCACTTTCCAATGTCTAATAAGAGTAGTAGAACAGAAAATTTTTGTGATACAGCAACCCAAACACAATGGTCAAAATTTGCCTTGATGTTGTGGAAAAGACTTTGGGATAATAAAGTCTTTCCCACAATGACTCCAGGGCCGTCTTCCTTCAACAACAATTGGGTAATTGCTTTAATGTCTTCTTCCATGCCTCCAGTCTCAGTTTTTCTGATAAGTGAAGTTGATCTTTCCATCCAGTATTCTGAATTATTTAAAATGATATCAGAGATAAACCTAAGATATTTGAAATACCTAGCATCTTCTCCTTGAGTCTATTCTCTAATTTGATCATTGTATCACCGGTGTCGCGCTCGAGCTATCTTTTGATAGCTAGAGTGACCTTATCCTCTAATTGGGTGACTGTAACATTCAAACCCAAAGCAACCCATCTTTTGATTAGTACAGCCATAGCGTCTTCCACAAAACCTTCAAAATTTCCAATCCAATTTAAAATAGATCGAGAGTTCCATCTCTCTCCGAGCTTATTCAACAAATGTTGAAGGGAATCAAGATGATCACACATCAATTTAAAAGTCTTTTTGCAAAAGTTGTCCTCCTCCGCTAAAATTGTATCAGCCAGCATATAAGTCAATTTGTTTATACCCATTGAAGCAGCCACAATTGTCGATGCCATATTTTTCAAATTTCCTTTGTCCTTCTTCACAACTGATCTCAGCCTAAACAAATCTAATACATAGACTTATTGTTAACCATAACATGAATCATTATCACAACGATAGTGAGGGAATGACGATGATCACATCATATGTGTGTGTCAGATTGTCATATGAATATATGTTTCAAATTCCTTATGAAAAATGAATATTACTTTAAGATTTTAGCTGTACTAGATATTTTCAAATTTTTTTTTTTTTTTTTGTACCAAATCATATTAGCATTCATATCCGTACTCAAAAACTTACTATTATGATGTGAACCTGTACAAGAATGGGTATCAAATAAGCCCTGGCCATGCATATTTTACCTATGGTTCATTAACCCATTGACCAAATTATCTGATTAATGCCCAATTGACCCCCACAACCTATTTTTGTTGCGATCGTTGGTTTTAATTAATGGTCAATGGGTAGAACGAAGTGTTGGGCTTTAATATTTTAATAAACAGATGTTTAAATTCCCCAAAGGCAGATGTATGAGTGGGCAAATGAATAATTGGTTTAAGTGCTGGGATTGAACATTCAAACCACATAGCGCGTCGCTTATAACTCATCATCATAATCATAATGGATGACCAAGTTCTGATTTGCGAATAAGAACTCCTGTACAACTATTGAATTTTGTGACAGAGTGTTGTCCTCAATAGCTTTGAAATCTTCCATTAATCATGTATCATTTTGCTGGTGTATATCATACAAATATTCTACTCATAATTTTTATTTTTTTGGCAAGCTAGAAATATCTTCTTCCATGAGGCAGCCATCAATGTCATCATCAAAGAAAAATGGTTTTCAATGGTAGCTTCAAATTTTTTTAAAAGGCAGTTCTATGTCTTCTTTTGGAGAAATAGTCCTATGATCATAATTTATAAAAATTCCTATATTCATTTTGAAATCTGGAGCACTATTTTCTTCAATAACATGATTAATAATATCTTGTTCAGCTATCTTATTTTCTTGAGGAGATTTAAGAAAACATTGTTGATTTCACTTCACAGGTATAATCTGGCATGCCTACCTTGATAACAATTTCATCATTTCATTGGTGATTGTATTCGTGTTCCAACTGCAAGTCTGTGATGTTTTCATTCTCAGAAACAACCTTTTCATTTTCAAGAAGAGCCAGCAAGTGCTCTCTTTGTATGGCTGCCAACAACACTTTGAGACCTTCTTTTCCTAATGTTTCATCATTCTCTTCATAAAATGATTGCTCTTTACATTTAGAATTTTTTTAAAATAAAATATGGCAGACTTCTTCTTGACTGTCCAAGGCATTATGAGAATTATCTGGAGCTATTTGGAGGCTATTACATACATCAACATCTTTAATTTCTAAAGATATATCCTCAAGAAAATCGATGAATAAATCATCTTCTCTATCCCATTCAACAATGATTTGATTGCTGTAAATATCATCAGCATGGTTTCATTTATTTTATGTGATTGATTTCTTCTGGGTAGCTGAGTTACGATTCATATACAATTCTTTATCATGCAAATTCACATGCATTTCCTCTTTCTGTTCTTTGCTTTGGCTGCAAACATTGTCCTCATCTCCATCAAGAATACATATGAGATTACCATCATTAGCATAAATGAGTATAAACAAATACCAGTTCTATATAATTTGTTGAAGGAACAATTACCTACCTTGGAGGAGGAAATGGTATTATTGATTGTGTAAATGGTACTATTGATCTTATAGTGTGTGCATATTTCTTGACATTGTTGTCGAAAGGAATAATGGAATTTGTAGGAACACGCAAAGCCATGGCCACAAGCTTACAATCTTATGTCTTATGTCTTATGCAAGCAATTTTATGTCTTATCCGGGAAATTATTATGGCTAAAATGTATTGTAATTTAAGGGATGGTGTTGCCTTCGTGGGTGCACTTGCAGGCAGGCCATATAATTAATAAAATGATTTTATTTTGTGTTGGGGAGGGATAACCTTCCCAGTCATCCGATCTAGTTCTGGGTCGGGTGGTGGTGTCTCTTCTTTATGGTGTGGAATATTTATTTAGTTGTTTGATTTCTTAAATTTCCTTAGAGCAATCATTTAATAGCCATAAGAATCTCAAGATACATTCAATACATTGTTTAATGATTTATTTTGTTAAAAGCAGTCCATTTAATTCTTCTAACATAAGTTATGATTGCTTAAACAGATACTTAAATATTTCACTCTACAGCACAAAATTTCTGTTTATCTTTATCCTTAAAAATCATGAATCTGTAGAATTAATATTGGTGTGACATATAATGATGAATAAATTTTCTTTTGAGCTTCAAGTACCTTTTAACACAATAATGCCACAAGTTTTCTTAAGCTTTAATCATTCAAATATGGGTTGAGATAATTCTCTAAGGTTTATTCTGACATCATTATCAACTTCTAACTCATGTTTTCAATGGGTTTATACTACAAATCTAATATAAGTATTGTGTTTGTTGATAATTTATGATAAAATATATCTTATTAAAACTCATAAACTCTGATAATAAGGATAACTTATTAACCTTATTATTATTAGATTCTAATAATAATTATTGTTGAGTATATCGGTTCTTAATTTATGCTTCTTCAAGTGATGAATCTTGATATTGAGTTACAGTAGTGTTTTATTTCTCATACAAGGTCTCTATATCAACCTTCTTTTCTTTTTTATAATTAACAAAGCGAAATTCTAAATGAGTCACAAAATTAAGATATAGTTTTATTATGACTCAATGATTCATTGGAAAAGTATATAATTTTATAATCTTGATGGTGATAATCTACCCATTATTGACGATATATAATTCTTTGAAAGATCGCACTATTGATATGGTATATTGGCATGCTAGTGTAACTACTCACCAACGGTTCATTTTACAACACAATTACATAGCACTTGAAGTATTTGGATAATTGAAGTTGAAATTTGTCACCAATTAAAGTGTTCTACAATAGTGAAATCTACCCCAATTAACAATGGGTAAACTCTGATATCTTATTACCTTTAGATGATCATTTTTCACTAGCATCTGTTCATTATTTTATTGTTCAATGTTGATCATACTATTCACTAATTGGGTTGGATTGTTGTTCTCATTGTCCTTTAGCGATAGCAGTTGCTTGGCATTTCTCTGGTCCATTATGGCAAGAACACAACTCTCTCAATATGATCTTCTAATAAATTTAATTTTGCATTGCAATTGCCATTTAGATTACATGTATCTTCTTTGTATATTAAACATCATCAAGCTACGGGATGGTATATCTTAGTCTCAGTGGAAAATCGTACAGATTTGGATTAAAGTTCATATGTTGAGTATAATGTTACATGAGGTTCGTGATTAAAGTTGTCTAAAGAGAAGTGGAAAGGATAAACTTGCAATTTTTTTTTAAGGATGATAACTAATAATAGTTCATGTGATTATGGCCAACTTGGATCAAATAATTAAGGTGGTAGAGAAGAAGTATCACAACAAAGATAATAAATCAGTAAGAAGAGACAACCTATTTTGGAACATGAAAGAAGAGTATTGTGGTATTTTGGAACATAATGGAAGAATTTGGATAAACATAACTTGGTACTCTGAAGGTATTACTATAAGGTCTATCTAAGGATGATGCACATAAAGAAGAAAATATTGGCAATCAACCAATGAAGTTGAATAATTATGGTAATAATTTTATGAAACTTGGACTGTATGATAAAATGATTGGAAAGGATAAGTTGTGTGCATGACAACATCTATAACAATTTTCCCTCTTATGGGAGAGCCACATTGTAAAGTTTTCCATAGGTGCCTAACTATTTATGGATAACAAGACGTATGATCAGGTAATTTCATTATGTTGATAAGCGGATTACATTTGGTAGCTATCTTAATGAATTTATTTTTCAGGTGTTACCCAAGTTGGGAAAGAGTAATGTATGAAGTTGCATGATGACCAAGTAATGATAAAATTGGAAGATATAGGAAGGAATGTTGCTATAAATTTTATAAGCATACCATGAGAAGGATTGTGTACATAGTGACAAAGAAGTAAAGGTCAATTAATAGAGGTTGTATTGACTAGGACTTTCCATAACATTAAAAGAGACGAACTCGACAAGATAAGAAAATATTTCTTTGGATGAAGTGCTAATTGTTAAATAAGTCAACATCGATTAACAAATTCTCATGCAAGAAAATTAAGCATGATATAAAGTTAAAATTAGTATTTATATGCAATTGCATATAGCGGTATTGGAATCAGTAAGCCAAAGGGTAAATGGATGTAAAATCAAGGGATTTTAATTCTGAGATAGTTGATTTAAATAATGATTGTATCACTAGTAATATCTTAAACAATGAAATTCACCAGAATTTCCTTAGGGAAGGAAGAATATATGATGAGAGATTAAGACTCAAGATGATGATGCTCATGTGAAATTTAACGATATATTTAGATGATTATATCGTGGGTGTAAATGATCAACTACCTAGTAGAAAGAAGTCAAAATCATTATTGAAAAGTGATTGACAACTTGATGAAAACATATTGACGATGTTTCATGATATCATGGTAGGAAGATAATGATGTAGATATGGTTCTTATAGTGATAATGTATCCATATGATAATAGCGATATGCATAGGTATTATGACGTTATGTCAAGGTATATTGACATTTTCATTTACTACATGATGATAGGTATTTAATGTTCAATACTCATGATGGATATGATATGCATAACGTCACATAGGAATTATGATGTTATAATATGAGGATTATTGACATGTGGTTCATTTATGTGAACTCATGATATGTCTTGATATAAATATGTTGAGGGCATAACTGAAGCATGCGATAGTTCCATACAAATCTATGACATGCATGAGCATGAAGTTCCTTATTATTCATAATGTTGCAATTAACAAAGATGAACGTTCTCATGATGACATGCAAGAGGATTATTTCCTATGATACTATGATGATATGGTTAATGCATTGGATGCATGTTGAGATGTGATGATTCACAGAACTCCTCAAATGGGCCGAGAGGGCCGGTTTATTTGATGATATCATGCGAGCCCATACGCACAAGGGAGAATAAGTAACACCATATGGGCTGGGGACAACACTCAATCAACACTACATATGCCAGTGGTTCCTTTGTCTTGTGTATAGCTCTTGATGGATAGCTCTTGAAGAGCTATGGGACCATCTTGAGGAGGCCAAGTGCCTGATATTCTAGGCTAGGTGCTTGTTATTGGATTGGGATGCCGAAGTTTGGAAGGAATGTAAAGAACTTCGATGCTTGGGGCTGTGCGCCTTAGTAGTTGTGGAGGGAGTGGGCCAGCCTTGCGAGATGCCCAGGGTCATTGAGTACTGGACTGGATGCTTGCCTTGGGGCAAATGAAGTCTAAGTCAAGCGCGAGCCTTGGAGCCAGCCTTGGACTAGGATATAGACTAGGTCAGGCTTAGCCTGGTGTCGAAAGTGGGAAGAAGGACATAGATTCCTTGAGATTTCCTTGGGTGTTGGGGACTTTCGATGCCTGCTGGTTATACTGGTTCAGTAGAGGGTGTTGGCAACATGAAGTAAATAAAATAATAATATAATAATATAATAATAAATAATACAAAATAAATAATAATAATAATATAAATAATAAATATCACTAAATTTAAATCATAAAAATAATAAATTCATAAATGTTAAATAATAATGATATTTAAAAATACAAGAAATAAATAAAAAATAATAATAATAATAACTATACTAAAGCTCTAAATAAGAATAAAAAGAAATAAAACAAAGAAAACAATAAAAAAATTGAGTAAAGCTATGAAAAAGAAGAAAACAAAATAAGAAAGCTAAAAATCAAAAGAAAAGTAAAGAAATAAAACAAGAAAGCTAAAATCAAAGTTGCATGTAGACACATGGAGTGTGTGCATGTGGTTCCCATCCAATGTTTGTTCTATTTAATAGATAGTGAGGAAGATGAGAGGCATTCCTGCATTCCATCTTTCTAAGATTCTATCTTCCATTTTCTTGGGAGAATGGTGTTCTAAGACATAGGAGTCATTGGCAGTAGTATGTTGATTGAGGGCTCGGGGGTGGCCAGTTGTAGCAAATCCTTACATAATTGAGCCTACGGTTGGGTGGAGAGTCGTCCCCAGAACCTTGTTGCAGTAAGCCTACTTCTACCACAGGTAATCACTATTCTTAGTTGAATTTAATTACATGTTTATCTGGCTAGGTAAGTGCCACTCTGATTTAAATTTAATGTTAGTTAGAAAAAGTTAATTAGATATTTATTTTTGGACTGTTACAGGGTCAACCTTGGGAACCTGCTTATAGATTTGTCTTGCATAGTCAAACCATTTAGAAGTTGTAATATTATTTCCAATTTGTATCTTTTTCGGTTGGAGCTCCTTCCAAAATAATTTGGGATTATTTTTCCCAAGGAAGATTAGTTCTTCCCTCTTTGAAACCATGAAATCAACCTTTTTCTTGCTTAATAACTACTTGTAAGATTTGAGCTTTATGTTATCCTTGTTTGACTCTTTCCAGATTCTCCTTGGCTTTTTGCATTCCTCATTAAACTAAGCATTAATCGGAAAGCAATTTGTTTCAGACTTCTTAATTTTTGTTCTTTGGCACTTTGCAAGTGCGCATTGAATTAAATGTGTTAATTCATGACTATGAAGGCTATGAATTGTAATTTTCTCCTTCTCGAAGAGCCTCTCTAGCGTCATTTTGAAGTTATTACAATTTTCTCGGGTCAAAAGAATTCTACCCTGTGGGAGATTTTGTTGGACTAACTAAATTTTTGACTCTAATTGTTTCTTTCCAATCCAAGAGAAACATAAATAAATTGGCTTGTGATCTGATTTCAAATCCCACAGCTGATCTCCAATCAAAACTTCTTCCATTTTCTCACACAAACCATGCGAGCAAATTACATAATCTACCACACTTGCTCCATTGTAAGTATTGCAAGTGAAATTACCGAACTTTTCCCATCTAGTCAAGCCATTACAAATGACTAAATCAAAGGCCCCACATAGAGTAAGCACTTGTTCACCAAAGAGATTACAACCCTTGTCCTCTGAAATTCTTTCCCACTGATGATTACTTTCTTCTGTAAGCCAAATAGGGTCACAATCATCTTTACAACAAAGAATGCTAGCTTGCTCACTTGTAGTCCTAGCATTGAAATCACCCACTATAAGGACTTCACCTAGCTACGAATATGTTGCAATATTTGCTTTTAAAACTACAAATGGATCTTTGTGGTCAAGCGCTCTACTTTTGTAAATTTTTGAAGCTTGCGGTGCAAAATAGCATGCTGCAATTATGATGTGGTTTCCATTTTCTAATATTTTAAACCAAAGGAATTGCTTATTTGAGTCTTCTTTTTCTAACTGAATGAGACGACCTTCTTTCTCCCTTACTAAAACCATGATACCCCCATGCCCTTTGTCATTCCTAGTTGCCTTGTTCCACACTGCCATCTTCCAGTATCCTTTAAACAAAGGTGTCTTGCACCCTTCATGCTCATGTGTTTCTATGAGGCAAATTGTGTCTCTATTTTCCACAATAGGCCCTAACCCAGGTCCTCATCTCCATGGGTAACCTCTGCAGTTCCAACAAACTAATCTTAAGGAAACCTGGGTATGACTTGATTGTTATTTATTTTGACATGCAAGACTCACATTTGAGTCTTTGTCCCTGTTTTCCCATACCAACCTTGATTTTTGATTTCTTGTTGAAGAGTTTGTTGCCTCTTCTTTGTTACCATCTTGCTGCTTTGTTCTGGAAGGAGGTCCAAATCGTGCTATCACAGCTTTTCCTTTTTAAATCCATGCTCTCTTTCATTCATCTCTTGCTACCCTAACCTTTAAAATTTCCTCCCTTCTTTCCTCCTGTTGTTTTACAGTTAAATCTTCTTTTAGGAAAAAATGAGAACCCCTCTAGAGATGCTTCTTGCTTAGAATGATATATTTACCACGCAAGCTAGGCATAATGAAATTTATGGGCCTGGCTCTCTCCCTATTAAACTTACCCACCCTCCATGCTTGGCATATTTGTCCTTGCCATAGCACCTTGTCTTTCAAGAAGTCTCTTGCAAGGTCAAGAGTACATTCATTTTTCCCATAGTCTTTCACCCCTTTAATAATTATGTTTGCTGCCCTATTTTGTCTTTCCTCACCTTCACTATCTTGCATGTTGTCAACTTGAATATTTGTTTCTCCTTCCTTATTAGCAAAAGTGTTAATAACTTGAGCCCAAGTTTTGGAAACTTTGGTGGAATCTCCTTTCATTTCTTCTCTTGTGTTCTCTTCATGGTTGTTTATTTGGGCAATCATTTTCCCTTTATCTTGGGATGATTTCACATTCACCACCTTTGTACTTTCCACTACAAATTTCTTTATGTTTTGCACATCCGCCTTCATGCGTTGCCATTCTATCTTTGATATCAGGAGAGCTTCCTGTAGCAATGCCACTCGTTCTTTTAAAATTTTATTACTTTCTGCTAATGCCTTGTTCTCAACCATTATTATATGAATTTTATCATCTCTTTCCTGCCCTTTAGCTTCTAAAACCTCCAACCTTTGTTTTGCATTTAATAGTTCTTTCACATAAAGATAAGATGATCAGGTGAGAGGTGTGGAAGAGGGACTTTATAAGGTAGAATCATCAATGCCTTTTCCTTTGGACTTCTTGTTGCCATGTGCTTGTGGAGGAGACTTGTTTGAGTGCTTTTTGTGAAGGGCTCGATTACTTTTCTTTTTAGATTGTTTCTTCCTTGTTTGCTCCCATTTTAGATAGGCTATTCTTCATTTTAAAATGCCCCGATATTGTTTGGCATTGACCCAAACCCACTTCCTAGCTTTGATGGATGAGGCAATTTTCACTTGTCCTAAATCATTTGTCTCCACATGCTCTAAAATTTCTAGTTCCTTTGTCATGTTTGAATGCATTTGCTACTGCTTGCTCATTGTTCGATACCTCTGCTGCATAAAAACTCCCTGCTCTCACACTACTGACTGTTCACTACTTGCTGCTCTCATTGTTGCCCACATTGCTCACACTGGTCTGCTCATACTGCTGACCACACTGCTCACCACGCTACTCTGCTCATAAATGCCCTGAAAATTTCAACTGCATTTTTCCGCTTTTGTGCCGGCTTCTCCCTTTGAAGGCTATATGAATCCTTTGAATTGTAAACTTGATTTGGATGCAAAGGATCAGAGATCAAGCTATTAATTGTTACTTCAAGGCCACGACTTCACTGATTCGGATCTTCTTTTCAATCCATGGGATTTGAACAAACCCTAGAGGTGTTGTCACACTGACTTTCTAGAGGGATTGATTTTCCGGCCAAAATCTCTGGCACAGTTGGCTCTCGACTTTTAAAAAATAAATTTGAGGCTGCACAAATTAAATTTGAAGTGCAAAAAATATGGAGAAATCAAGCCTCCCGAATCTCTACCTCGAAATCTGACAGACGAAGCACAATAAACATATGGAAAAACCGCAAAGAAAACTTGAAATAAGCAAAAATCGCTTCAAGCTAATTCCCTAGTGTTAAAATTGGAAACCAGGGAAAAACTTCATGTGGGTCATCTTATTCATGGCTGATAATATTTTTATTAGATTCCTCTTGTCGAGAGGTGTAGGATTGATATAAAGATCATCCGATTCCGATAAGTATTCATGGAGATATGAATTTATTTTGATTATGAATTATTATCAAGCCGACCTACAAACTCATGTAGGTTCAGAAGGCCCAACAGTCGCATCTATCACCCACCAACGTTGTGTATAAATATAAGAGGACTTTTCCTCATTTGGACTCACTCATCTCATCACATCTCTCTCTCTCTCTACTGCGCAGATATGAGTCTCTTCTCTACTGCACTGAAATGGGTCTCTCTCTCTCACACATGTGAAGTTGGAAGCTGCTGAATTTAAAGCTGCAACTGCAGAAGTAAAGATTGAATTGCGTGGCCTAGAAGATCTCCTCTTTGGAACTGCGTTGTAGGTTCACCTCCTCTGAAAGCCGCAACTTCTAGTGGTGGAATGAATTCAATCCGATGAACGGTTTGCAAGATATCGACTGCCCTAGTTTGAAGCCGGACGCTGTTGAATTTGAAGCTGCAACTGCAGAAGTAAATATTGACTTGCGTGGCCTAGAAGATCTCCTCTTTGGAACTGTGCTGTAGGTTCATCTGAAGCTCCTCTGAAAGCCGCAACTTCTAGTGGTGGAATGAAGTTAATCCGATGAACGGTTTGCAAGATATCGACTGCCCTAGTTTGAAGCCGGAAACTGCTAAAACTGAAGCTGCAACCGCAGAAGTAAAGATTGACTTGCGTGGCCTAGAATATCTCCTCTTTGGAACTGCGTTGTAGGTTCATCTGAACTTCCTCTGGAAGCCGAAACTTTTGGTGGTGGAATGAAGTCAATCCGACGGTCCGTTTGTGAGATATCGTCTGCCCTAGTTTGATAATAAAGCCGGTAATGCTGATGCTATTTAGGGTTTGCTACTGCTAATATGAATCAGATTTATTGTACTATTTCTCTCTGCTGAATTATTGAATATAAAAGAAGATTTGATCAAAGGGTTTCCCCACACATTGTGGGATTTGTCCTTGGCTAGCCGCCACATCTTGTGTCTCTTGTCTTGACTTGTTTTCTGTCGATCGTTTAATGTTCTATCTGCACTTTACTTTATGTACATGTGATTGCTAATCAATGGAATATAATAAGAAAAAGAAGTAAACTGTTATAAGCATAAAACATACCATAACTTAACACCTAGGAACGAAAGTGTTATACGAATGATCATAAGTTTAGGTTTTTTTTTTTGAATATTTAGTAGACTTGATATTTATTTGACTTGAGGATCCGCTAGACTAAATTCCTAAAACTTAGAATGTTATCCACCTGTGTGTAACTATTGCCATATATTTTGGGATCTCTTTTGATGTGGGTTTATCACTACATATATGTGTGTTTTGTGTTTAAAGTTACAAATAAATCTTCACAACAAGTAGTGCAAATATTGATCCCTTTACAAACAAGTTGAGACTTGTATCCAAAATTTTGTAATCTTCCCACGTTTACCATGTATCTTGTTGGCTCTTTAACCATAGTTAGTGTAATAAATTGAAAAATTTGAGTTTTTTTTTAGCCAAGTATGTTGGAAAGTATGATGGAGAGAGGGGCTTAGCAATGGTTTTTAAGAAGTTTGCATCCTTCCAAATAATAAGGATGGATTGAATTTAAATAGATACTTTTTAATAAGGTAAAGTTATCGCATAACTCTTGCAACTAAAATAGTGGATGGTCATGCTTCATAGTAAGATCGGTTTAGATATAAGACTCTACAAGCACAACATAATATCAAAGTGTGGTGGATTTTTGATCTTTTGATACTATTGCCTCTCACTTAAAATTTGGGATTCTTTCATTGTGAAAAGTAGTTGGGAAGCATAGGGATGGCCTCTATCCACCTTCATTAAAGTATTTGAATGGGATTTGGAAAACTAGTCCATCATGAGCTGAAACAAGAATATCAATATATTAATGAAATCCTTATATTAAATCTTGGGATTTGGAAAACTAGTCCATCATGAGCTGAAACAAGAATATCAATATATTAATGAAATCCTTATATTTCAATCTTGGGATTTGGAAAACTAGTCCATCATGCGCTGAAACAAGAATATCAATATATTAATGAAATCCTTATATTTCAATCTTTAAGGCTTAGTAGAAAAGGATCATAAAATGTAGGTCATAAATGGTGGAGAGTGTTGGTTTATTAAAGGGTTTTCTAACTTCTCACAAGGTGACTACGTGTAAGACTTTAGATCTCGCTCATTCAAAATAAAGATACAAAATGAATAGTTTAAAGAAATGATATCTTTGGAGATATTATGTGTGGTTTTCCAATGAAAATGATGATGTTTATTTTCTGCTAAGACCAAAAAGGTATATCAAACAAATAAAGAGTCAAATTAAAGTTGAATATCATTTCTATAGTTGAATATGGTGGAAATAAAAGCACCAAAGATTATTATGGTATTTATAAGCGTAGAGTTCATGATGAGTAATTAAGTTATGAAATTGTGTAAACTCGTGCCTTATATTATTAAAGGTGAGGCAAGTTAAAAGGAAATGGTGCTACTTTGTTAGTGTCACAAATTTCACAAATTTTATTATCAATGACGTTTTGAGGTTAGTCCAAATACTATTTCACAAGGAGGTCATGAATATTCATTTTTCTTTGAATTCATAGTGTTGGACAAATAATATTAATGAATTAAGTTGGGATTTATAAAATCTTTGTGGTATTTCAACTTCCACTTATTAATTATATTTTTGTCATTCTAGGCCTTATTTTTAAACTTCACAAGAATATAAAATTTATTATGGTCAATAATTATTAATATAGTTGTCCTATTTATGTTTTAGTAGCTAAAGACTCAAAATCTCTAGTCCATCTTTTATTGAGCAAGCCCATAGTTGTTCCTACCAATGCTAGAACCAATAATATGGAATCTATATTTTCTTAACTTCAATAATTTGTGATTATAGCCTAAATATCCAATCATGTATTTAGATTCCATAAAAATACATCTAATACTAATTGAGAGAGAGGAGTAAGGCATGTTGCATTTAATTTTAAAATTATAGGTTATGAAGTGCTTTTGGATTACTCAAGTTTTTTCCAAGTCTTGCAAGTGAAGTTGTAGGCTTAAACTTGAGAGCCATAAACAATAAAACCTTGGGATAACTGAAGTGTTATTAACAAAAATTATATAAAGATTAGGCATCTCTATGATACTAAGAAATTTCATAGCTTACTTCACATGCAAAGGCCTCTAATCTTGACTTTGAACCCTAAATAAGCTTCTTTGGATTTAAAGAAAAAGAGGATTAGAGGTTACACAATGTTTGATTCTTGAGAATCTCCTTTAACATCCATTTTTTTTGAATTAGGTGTTACTCTCAAAGGGTTATCTTCCTAAGAGTGGACTCAAAGGTAATAAATGCCTCTGTGTGGGTGAGGAAAATTTTAAGCGTATTATGTGAGAATGTTGGTATAGATTCAATTCCAAATTTCATCTATTTTGAAGACAAAGTCCATGGCTTATGTAGCTCTCCTTGTAGAGTCAAAGTAACATGTGTTACTTATTTCCAACTCGTGGAATTGTATTAGAGTTTCAACTAAAATATTAAAAATGAAATTTATACTAAAATTATACATCCATAATACAAAGAAATGTCATAACTTACTTCACAAGCAAAGGGCTCTAACATAGAATTTGAACCATAAAGGGTCTTCTTTGGATAAAAAAAAATAAAGATAGATTAAAAAGTTACACATTATTTTCGCAGTTGCCTATAATGCGACTTTTTGAAAGCCTTTCCGGTGGGGTTTTTCGGTCAAAATCCGACAACAATTTATTGGAATCGCGAATTTGATAGCTAGTTTCTGCACAATTAAAGCCTCCCAAGGGTTTTTGAGGGTGCTGAATCCAAATATGCAGTTAAAAAACCATTTTAACTGCAAAAAATCAAGATTTAACCTCAATTTCTTCCGCCGGATTCCGTCACTGGAATCTCCAAAAAGTCGCATTATAGACAACTCCATTATTTTCTCCTTTACCATCTCCTTTAAGCCTTGAGTTTTTCCTTTTTTATAAGTAGTGCTAGCTACAAGGGCTTGTGTTTGAGAATAACGGATTGAAGAATAACAAATATTCTTTTGTAATAGGGCAAAAACTATTACTCATATTATGTGAGAATGCAAATTTGTGTGAGAATTTTAGTCTTAGATTTAGCTCCAAATATTTTCTAATTTGGAGGTAAAATCCATTGCTTGTGTAGGTTTCCTTGTAAAGTCAAAGCAATGTGTTATTTTTTTCATGCTTATTAAATTGTATTAGAGTTTGAACCCCCTTTATTATTGGAAAGATGCATTATAAGTATATGTTTGAGAATCAACTTAGTTATATCTCTTCCCTTTATCGTCTTCTTTTTTTAAATCGTGGATACAAAAATGTTGATTTTGTTTATGATTATTTTTTATTGTACTCACTTATAACTTATGCTAAAAGTAATGATAAGCTAGTATCGAAACTCACTAGCACTAGATTTATGATTTTGTACTTCTATTTTGTATATTGTGTTACAACTAATCTAATTCATAGGGCATTGTTTTTTTACCCCTTATATGAGTGAACAATGGACCATGAAATGCATAGTTGAAACTTTAAAGACATTTGTGATTTGATTAATAGGGCATACACCTTTCTATGTACTTGCTATGGCTATTTGCATTAATAAGATGCACCACATTGACAACTGAATAGCATGTACAACATTGAAAACTGAAGCATTAATAAGTTGATATTTAAATATTTATATTTATGTTGAGTTTCACATGTAAAATTAAAAACTTATTTTAAAAAATAAATAAATTAAAAAATTTGAAAATATGGCAAGAGGGTGCACTACAATGATATCAAACCATTTGTACTTAAATTCTTTATTACAAAGCTCTCAATTAGTTTTTAATTACATTTTTTTTTCCAAGGAAAAAAACCAGAAAACTTTCCATTAGCAAAAAGAGAATTTTTTTTTTACAAACTGTTTGAGCCACTTCCGAAGAAGTTTTGTTCGCTGAGGACTGATCCATAAAAACTATCTGGAAGCTACCTATGTGCATTTTTTATATAAAAATCTTATACAAACCATATAAACGCGCTGGTAAAAAAGTCCAGAAACCGATTTCAGCGTATTTATGAAAGAAAACACTATTTTATAATTTACTGCTCTCCTTCAGCGGTGGACAGTAGCACCTGAGGTCTAAAAACCATTGTCATCATCATTTCCACTGCTTAGGAGATGATTGTTAAATTGAAACCTGTTTGAAGCGTCCCGGGACTGAAAGTACTCTGTATGTTATAAGTTAAAAAAAAAACAGAGTATTTGAACTGATAGTCATAACAGAACCTGTGATTGATATGTGATAGGAAGACAAACCAGCTCAGGAAGGTGGAGCGAATGGAGGCTGAACAGAAAAAGCTTGTTGCCCCAGATAAAATTCCTCTGTCGCCCATTCTCCCAGGATCTGTTGTAGGCCTGTCTTTGACAATTGATCTGCTTCTTCATTATTTTCCCTGAAGATATGACATAAATGAAAACTGGTAAAAGACGACTTTAAAAGCATTATTTCTTCTAATAGGGGCTTTAAAGTCTGGTTATGACATAATGTATTGCCATTGACCCAATTGATGACGTTCTGAGAATCGCCAAAGATTTGGATGGAAAGAATGTTCCTCTGGAGAAGCCAACAAAGCAGGAGGTGTAAAGCAGACAACTCGGCAAAATTATTTGTCCCGGAGCCCAAACCAACAGAAGCCTTGAGATAATGATCTACTGAGAGATGTATGCTCATGCCAGCGCCGGCCCTGTTATTCTGAGATGCACCATCAAAAAATGCCCAGGGAATGCCTTCCCTTATGGTGTAGTGCTTGTCTCGAGTGGGTTTGGATTTTACCTCGGGAGCTGGAATAGTGGAGTATATCACTGCACAATTTGAAGCGATAACTGCTGTAGGGGTGGACTTATCATGAAAAATACTATTATTTCTTGCTAACCACACACCCCAGAAGAAAATGACAGGCAAGTTTCTCATAGAGCCGTCTGGATGATTCTGCCACCAGTTTTTCCATGCCACATCCAAAGGAGCAGAACCCCATTGGGCTTTTATATTTAGCAGACCTGTAAGCTCATCCCAAATCTTTAAGGAGACAGTGCAATATGAAAAAAGGTGTCTGATGGATTCCTCTTCTAATTTACACAAAGGGCATCGTCCTGGACCGATAAGGTATCTTGTTTTCAGTCTATCCCATGTTGGAATTTTCCCTTTCAGCATGCACCAAAGGAAGAGACGAGCTTTTGCCGGACTAGTTAGTTTCCATATGCTTTTTGACCACCACTCAGGTATATCCCATCCTTTCTGTTTCATTAGGTAAGAGTATCCTTCTTTGGGGTAGTATTCTCCTGTTTTACCCAATGCCCAAATCAGCTTGTCATTTCCTTCTTTGAGTCTTACATGAGAGCGGTGGAGTTCTTGGATGAAGGAGGCCCATTCATTCTTCCATCGGACATTTATACCCAGATCGACATCGTTTTTCCAAGCCTGACCCATTACATTAGAGTGGCCCACTTTCTCCACCTGATTAAGAGTGACAATGCCTTTGCTGTCAAGGTGTCTAAGAAGACCCGGGGAGAGAGTATAAGCTTCACTGCAGCCCACCCACGGGTCCCTTCCAATTCTGATGTGGCTGCCATCTCCAACTTTCCAGGCAAGACCTTGTTCTATCACGATGAAAGCCTCCAGCGTAGCCTTCCATATGACTGATATGTTCTTCTGATTCTTCTGCTGACTTCTGATCCAATCTTCCAAAGGAATTGGGTCTATGTACTTCCTTCTGACAACCTTTGTCCATAGGTTCTCCCTCGTTATTAGCCTCCACCCAGATTTAGCAGCCAGCGACAAGCTGAATTCAGGGAGCCTTTTTATTCCCCACCCTCCCCAATTACATAAACATACATACTTTATAACATTATATATTTAAACTAGTTCTCAATCACATGATCATACATGCTTTATAACATTTATATTTAAACACATATAAAGTATAAGTGTTCAATAACATTAACTCCAACATCACTTAGATTTCTTAAATATTTTTTATGGGTGTTTTTTCTCTTACTTTTAACCCAACTTTTTATTCTTACATTAAATTGACAAAGATCTTAATCAATGATAACATAAACTCCTTAATTAAATTAAATGAAAACAAATCATGGCAATAATAACCACAATTTCTTTTATAAAACAAACAACACCAAAAAAAATGTATTATTTTATTTTTCTTTTAAAGATAATAAATAGCTTAATAATATTGTAATTATTATAAAATAATTACCCAAATTCTTTTATATTAAAAAATAATTCTGGTATTCTCTTACTTATTCTTTCAAAATAATAAACACTTCTTTGTTTAAACAATTATAATAATAAAAATAACATTTAAATTAATTTAATGTATTTTTTATTTTAATTATAATTTTCATTAAATATGAGGTAAAGATAACAAAATTTTAACGTTGTCGTTTTTTATTTTATTATTTCTTTCGCTAAATCTAATCTAATCTAAAGTAGTTTATTTTAATATTGGTTGTTAACACAATTGTGAGAAGTTAGCTAAAACCTTAAAAACTTCCTAGAACAATTTTTATCCCACAAGACTCAAGTAGCTCACCTGATACGTCACTATATACAAATTTACAAACACACCAGAACTCTCCCAATCCCGTTCCAACATCACACCTTATTAGTCAAGCTTTCAACTTTGGCTCTTACTCCTGATTCAGACGAAACCATACTTTTTGTATGGAAAGACAAAACGCAACGGCCGTGTGACTCAGCGTTTGTCATTTTAAAATCATGGAACCTGCTCTTGGAAGCAAACCCGATGGAAAAATGTAAAGACTGCAGAAAACACGCAGCTTGTTGACAGCCTACATCAGCACCCAACTGAGAATTCCAATCACTTGTTTAACCGTGACATATATTATGCCAGTGGCAGCGCTTCCAACAATTCTGTAAATCATACAAATCTCTGATTTACTCCCGGAAAAATACAAGTGTGATCAGTCAAAAAATTCATCGATATGAGGTGGGCCGTGAAGTGAAGTGTTTGTTTAGACTTTCGTCAAAACTCTGCGAGCGTCAACCCATTTATCCATGCTTCCTTGTTTGGTTTTGTTAGACGCGGAATGCGGTGGAATTGCATCCAAGGGTAGATGCTCGCTGGGTTTTTAACGAAATACCTAAAGCAAAGGATCTCTTTCTAATTGAGTTTCATGATCGGAGGGTACATCGCATCAAGTCGATTATTTTTCGTGGCAGCAACGAACATTGGATTCAACCGATTAAAATGCTATGGGTTGTATCGGATGCATGCCAAGTATTTGTTAAAACTCCTGAACCAGGTATGCTCTCGTAGTATTGCGTCTAAGATGTTGATTGCCAGTGCCAAGATTATGTTTTTATCACGAATATGCTGGGAATGATGGAAAATCCAGAGATAAAGTTCATTCCAATAATAATAATAATAATGGTGGAAAGTTTGATTGGAGGGATAAATGAATTTGATGAATTTTAACAGATCCTTGGGTTAAATTGATCTAACGAACCATCTGGACACTATTTTGGTTGTTTTCCATACTAATTAGGTATTTCCTTTATTGTAGGATTTCTCTGAGATTTCCTAGCGAACGCTGATGTATTGAAAGTAACTCCTGTAATTTGTTCCGGGGGAGTTGAATTGAATTAATTTTTATTTATTTTTAATTAAATGATGGATTTACACTCTCTTTTCCTTTTTTCATTTTCCCCGTTGTTTTTAAAATAAAACCCTATTTTAATAAATTTATCTGGCTCACCTTCCAAGACATTCATTCCACCAAATTCACCTAGACTTACACCTTGCCTTGTTTATGTTTTTGAAATACCCTTTATTCACGGCCCCAGCAAGATTGCCAGGACTACCACCAGGTCTTGGATGTGGCAGTTAACTCTGGACAGATAATTGTAACAGCCTCGTTGCCAACCCTTTGTAAATATTGATTAAACATTGCTTTGTACATGATGCAAATTAATAATAAAAATGATGACTGGACTGAGAAGGACACACAAAGACAGAGCAATTTGGGAGAGAGCTCTCCAGAGAAGAATCACGCACCAGAGGACAAGAAAAACGCAAAAGGAAGGCAGACAGACGAGCACACAGCAAAGGGAGTGCAGAAAGGCACCAGAAGAAAGGTGCAGTGAAAGGCCGAGAGAGGATTTATTGGGCAAAAAGGCTTGAACAAGCGCAAGGAACAACGTTGTGCAAGGTCGAGTGTAGGTAAATTGGTGGTTGTGGATGAAATGCAAGTGGGGCACCCTGGACTCCTACATGTATCAGGTGGAGGCTCTGTGTGGGCTATGGGCTCCCACAAGAATGTGCATATTGGCTGGTGAATATCCCTGAGCACTTCACTTCACTTCACTGGCTCTGAATCAATCTTGGGGTGGTTGGCTACAACAAAGACAACAATGCAGTGAGTCTATGGTTGGGTGGAGAATCAGAATCCCGACTCTCAATCGCAGTTGCCAATATTTTAAAATATGAGATAAGTTGCTTATTCGTGTTCTTGTGTTATATATATATATATGACTGTGGAGTCCTGGTTATTGTTGTAGTTCTCTTATTGCTAAGCATGGCTATGCTTGTGCGCAAAAACACCGTATCGAGAAGCCGCAGGTCCTAATTATCAGTGCCTAAGAACTGGGCCGAACGTTGGGCTTAGTGCCTTACTGACAATGTTGAGCTCAGGAGGGATAGTGTGTGTGTGTGTAAACTTAAGATCATGAGAGATAGGTCACATGGTTGTGTTGAGAGAGTCAACATGTATTCATATATCAAAACATAAGCTCAGGAGGGACTCATGGAGGTTAAGTATTGAGGGCTTCCCCATATATATATGTGTTTACACAGAGTTCAGGAGCAAGTTATAATTTGTCTAAGTGTTGGGAGGGCCTTTACAAAGGGGCATTCCCATCCTATAACGGAGAGAATCTCTGTCTCGCCCTGGAGGTGAAGAGTGCTTGTCATAAGTGGAGTGAACCGAGACTGACAGGGACGAGAGATGGGAGCTCTCCTCAACAAATGACAGGCAAAATTGTATTTGGAAAGGAACCCTGATGGAGAAGGGAATCCACAATCTAGTTTGAATGGTCAATTGCACCTAGATCACCGTTGTCGTTGGATGGAGAGGGCTAAAAATATTTACAATGAAAATCCACAATTTGCATAAGGGTCAAGACCCAGGCCCGACAGATTGAGGTGGCGTAGTAACATGGAATCAAGACTGATGTGGCGTGTAGGGGGCAAGCCACATGGCGAGGACAAATGATCGTATTGGGAGGCAAGTGGCCCAAAAAAACGAGTGACACATGGCGACCTTGGAGAATGCCACGTGGAAGGTAAGTCGTCAGCGTGACATCATCTTGGGACGACACCAACATGATGACCATGTGACATCATTTCAAATGGCTTGGTAGAGTTTAGTGTTTGGGGCCTTGGGGTGTAAGTTCAATGCATCCTTGCTGAGGGCCTGAAGTCTTGAATAGATGGTTTGGGCCCGAGTGGGTTAATAGTTTGGGAGTCAATTTGAGGGCCTGAATACGGGCCAAGGCCCGAGCAACTTTGGACATTCGGTGTTCGGGATCTGGGGAATGTTTGCTAAGTGTTCCCTGCCACGAGGTCGAGAAGCCAAATAACCAATGTTCCACCAAGACTCCGGTGCGGGGAGACGCGGGTGCGGGGAGATGCACAGGGGGGCCGTGTGGGAGTACCCTCAAATTTTAGGGAAATTTCGGGGGTGCGGGGAGTCGCCGAGGTATATATATATATATATATAATTCAAGTTCATATTCATTGTTCATTGTTCAATAATGA